>JBCEWB010620034.1:0-17886 GCA_039654565.1 Peronia peronii
TTTTTTTGGGGGGGTGGGGGGTATCCCCCCCCCCCCCCCCCCCCCCCCGCATGCCTCCCACACAAATGGGAAGATCGAAACCCAGAATTGCAGCCTTAGATACAACAAATAACAAGAAGTAGAAGAAGAAGAAGAGTAATAATAACATTGTTTAGTCTACACGAATAATTCAAATAGCAAGCAGTTGATTCACAAAGTGGAAAAGAAGAACCCCCAGAACAACAGTAACCACCATAGCAACAGCAACAATAACAATAACAACAACAACAACGGCTAAATGATGGATTCCAAAGCTAACGAAATATTGTGATAATGACATGAATTTTCTAACACCTATACATCGTCAAAGCTTTATCTTTTAGTGTGTACAGTGCATTAGCTCTTTAAGAAACTCATCATTTATTGAGAACTAGGCCGTTCAGTCAATAAGATGAGAGCACACTCATTTCACCACAGCTGCTCCCGAGCAATAATGGTCATTGATCATATTGCAGTGACCCTTACAGTTGTCTCGACACATCGAACTCATGGAGTGAGAAAGTTCCAAGTACCGTATATTGCAATTTCCTCTCGTCCAAAATCTCATCATATGTATTTGAAAACTCCAGTGGAAAAACCAGATAAGTCACATTTTTGTGAAAAATGAGTTATTGCCCCGACGTTATAAAGCACACCGCTAAGATTTGTTAACGAGAATATTAATTCGGAAAAACCAGATAAGTTCCGCTAAAAAAGAGTTTTTAAAAGGGTATACAGTGAAAAGCTATAGACTTCTAAACTTTAATTTCTATTTTTCTCCCTTTGTAGAAAATGTGATTTATCTGGTTTTTCCACTGGAGTCATCATTTGTATTCATGGACCGTGGTATCTGCTATTTTCATATGATTAATCCCAACCAACAAAAATAATAATATGCAATATATGCATCATCGGATTTAAAAGACTTTTTCTTTCTCTCTTTTTACAAGATAACCTCCACTAGGAGGTTGAAAGACTTATACAAAACGTAACGTAACCTCACTTTTTCTCTTCGCAGCTGCTCTCTTTTTCATGTATGAATTATTGTCAGTCCTCTATTTTTCTATTTTTACTCTTTTGTTGTTGTCTGTTTTTTTTGTTGTTGTTGTTTTTTTTTTTCATGCGCTCATTTTATGCTTTATACATTTCTTTGCGTTATATTTACATAAATATATTAATCTACAGATTTAATAAAAATTCATAACTTGTAATAGTGGCCTAACTTCACAATTCTCTGATCAGCGCTCGGTTATATTTTATCCCTTCGTTATACCGGACATTATAATTATAACAAATAGATCTAGTCCGAGTGACGAAGAGAAATCATAATTTTTATAACGTGCGGCTATACAAACTATCGTCTGCACCGGCTCGCCATGAATCCCGCTCAGCGCAGAGCGCGCCGAATGTAAACGAAGGCGGGAGGGGGTCAGGGAGTGCTTCGCCCCTTGGCCGCGCCTGCCTTTGATGAAGGGGGTGAAAACTTAACTGGGTCACGGCCGAGCCACTACAACAGGTTGCATTCCTCGTGTTTAACTTACTTTGACCCTACCAGCTGGGGCTCTGTTGAGGATGGACGGAAGAAGCTCGAGAAGGTTGGCGCGGTGTAGTTGCTGAGGTCCTAGGAAAATAACGGGCAGTAGAAGGTGAATGCGAAGAGAAATGAACGATGGACATACAGACCGTCGGACAAACAGATAGACGGACAGATATGGGCTATCGGACCAGTAAGTTGGATAGACTGATGGAGGAACGAATGGACTGATGAACCGATGGTGGGATGAATGGATAGATGGATGGATGATTGAAAGGATAGGATGGATGGATGGATGGTTGGATGATTGGAAGGATAGGGTGGATGGATGGATGGATGGATGGATGGATGGATGGATGGATGGATGGATGGATGGACAGGTGGATCAAGGAAGGATGGATGGATGGATGGATGAAGAGTGGGTGGATGGATAAACAGACAAACAGATGGATAGACAGATCGATAGATAAACAGTGGTTCTAGGGAACTTATGGATAAACACTTGGACAGGTAGACAAAGTGATTGATTAAGGAAAAGAAGTAGTAGAAGAGAGAGAGAGAGAATGAGTGACTGAGAGAAATTCTGTACAAATTTTCGTTTATTCTCCATCCGACCAGCCTTTCCGGCAGTCTCACCAGCTGTCTACCAGTCTGACTACCCATCTATAACTATTAAACGACCCATAGAAATGACTGTAGTAGCATTATATCTATACTCCCCTTTGACTGTTGGTGCCAGCTTGCCCTTCATGGCTGCCACCAAGCACTCATTTACTCCAGTGATCTGGCAACAGGTTGTGGAGGGACCGATGACAGGAAAGTTTTTCTCCGGCGACCGTGTCTGGCAAACAGTGTCTCCTAGATCGCAGCTAGATTACTTTTATGCCATCTGACAAAAATGAGCATAGAGCGGCAGAGAAAGTCGAGAAGTAAAAATCGCTATAAAAGAAGGAACTTCTACTTCAAAAAAAAAGAAAAAACGATTTTTTGGTCTTTAGCCATTGAACTGAAGTCTAGCCATGACCTATGTTCTGTGAGAATAATTCATGTACTGAGATTTTGGAAAATCACCGCTGCCACTTTTAAGAGGCAATTTCTTGAACGTTACTTTTGCCTCTAATGTTTAGTGGGTTTTTAAAAATCACACTACTGTGAAAATAATGCACCTCATAGATATCTATGATCAGATGACAAAATATATCTGTTAGTATCTCCAGTGTTGTATTCAGTGTTTATTATCACCAATGATATCTTGGAAAATCAGTACCACCATTTTTAACACATGATTTCTCTTACTTTCGTTATAAACTGACACGGTGCTGGTTAACTCTGAATGCATTTGGACATGTTCTCCTTTACGCAAAATAATAATAAATAAATAAATAAATAAATTTAAGCTTATATGCCCTAGTTTCTGGAATGAAGAACAGACAAATGCAATGTGAGACAAACCAAGACAAAAAGTCTCACTAACTGATTTAGCAGTCAAAACGATAGCAGTGTCGTGCCATGATGAAAGAGCATAGTATTAAATGTTATCTTTTGAAGGCGTAACATTAGACACATGGTTTACTGTTCTCACCTAAAAAGTTTGCTGAACAGACACCCACAACAACTTTTTTCTTTCTTTTTTTTTTCTTTTAATTAACCTTTACCAATAGTTGATGATAATTTCTCTCTTCCTATTATAAAAGTAAAATGGTTTTCAGTTCAACTCGATGCTGAGAAGTTGCATACAGGAAAGACTGGAGTATGACGAAAAGAACGAACCTTTTCAAAACTGATTTAGGGTATTATGTTAGCCAATGGTAGTGGTGTTGGCAAACAAAACCTTTCTTATGCACAGAGTTTACCTCACATTTTAAACTGGCCTAAATATTTACAACAGCATCGATATGAGATAGATAGGGAGGAGGAAGGGGAGGGGAAAAAGAAGGAGAGAGAGAGAGAAACTGGATGGAGAGGTACAAACAAAGACAGAGAAAAAGGATAAAAGGCAGAAAGGGACAAACTGAAACTGAAAGAGAGGGGGGGGGGTGGGGGTGGGGGTGGGACGGGGTGCTTGACAAATTAACACCCGAGCACTCAGCACGCTCATATATTACATCTCCTTTACAGATGGCAGGGAGACACTCACCCAGACACCCAGTGGCAAGAACAGAGAACGTCTTTGTAAGACAGTCTGTCGGGGTTGCAAACACAAATTCGTACATTAAGTGGTCTACCCTTAAAAGAAAAATATTTTCTTAAGGTTTCAGAACTCATTTACTCACTCACTCATTTACTCACACACTCACTTACTACCCCACTCACTCATTCACTCACTCACTCACCTGCTCTTTCTAACAAAACAGCTAAGTAATTAATGAAGAAAGAAAGAAAGAAAGAAAAAGAAAGAAAAAAGAGAAAAAAATATAACACTGATTCAATTTAAATTACCGGTGATAAGCAAAGTTTTATAATATGACAATTCGGTGTTACTCTTTTGTTAGGATCACAGTGTTTAAGTATGAACAAACGGTCAGTGGTTTTTACTATTTTATGGAGACGTCGTGACTATCAAATCCAGTAGTTCTGAAAAATTCTTGCCTCTTTGATAAGAAACATGTTAGACGAATATATTAAAAAGACAGATATTAATATATTTAATATCTTAAAAAGGCGTATATGATTGTACTACAAGAAACCTGTCAGGCCGGCGTTCAAGACCGATGGATCAATGGATATTGTGGATAGATGGGTGATGGATGGATGGATGGATGGATGGATGGATGGATGGATGGATGGATGGATGGATGGATGGATGGATGGATGGATGGAAAGATGACCAGACGAACAAACAACAAGCGGACGATATGATAGGATGAATGGATGGATGGATGGATGGATGGATGGATGGATGGATGGATGGGTGGATGGGTGGATGGGTGGACTGACGAATGGACGGACAGATGGACGGATGGACGGATGAATCGATGGATAAATGGGTGGAAGGCATTCACTTCGTTGAGCACAGAAAGGTGTCGGGCTAACGCAATAGGATGAAAGCAAAGACAGAGAAGAAACACAAAGAACCGGAGAAAGAAGAAAAGGAGAGCGATTAGTGAAAACGAGAGAGAGAAAATGGAAAGAGAGTGAGACACAGAGTATTGAATGTTCTTGCCTATAACTTGAACAAATCCATTTCAGCTACAACGGTGCATATACAGTATTAGATCGCCTCACCACTTCAGTGCATTCATGCTACTTTCCTTCTGCCTGTTCTTAAGGGTTGACGAGGGAAGAAAAAAGAAACTGTAAGTTGATATCACGATGTATAATTATTTGTCATTTTTATGTGTCAAAAGCGCTTTGTGTGTATGAGTTCTTTGCCTCTCGCTATATGACTCATAGTCATAATGATGTCAAAGCTGTTTAGCCAATTTGAACAAATTTTTATCTACTTTTGTAATTTTTACTGCAGGCTTAATTTTCCGACAGATTAATGTTTTAGATTCTATTCTCTTTTTCTCTTTTTTAAACCTAATATATTATAGACCTGGGCACTCAATGCTGATTTACCAAGATGGATCCTTGCAACATAAATGAGATGTTACAAAAATCCCACGTAGCAAATAAAAAGGTCTGCAAGAGAATACAGAAAGCTATGTAGAGAAATACACAAAAATCTCCTGACAGTGGTGAAGAAATGGAAACGAGACGCTCCCCACGGTCCAAAAGAACTATCTCATATTTATAAGGCACAGCTTGAGGCAGCCGCAGAGGAGGAAGACAAAAGAAAAGATGGGAAGACAATGTCCGAGACTGGATACGAATGAGATTTATTGATTCTCAAAGTGCATGGAGGACAAAGAGGGTTGGAGAAGGTTAGTGGCCCCATCTCTAAAGTGCCAATACGACATCGGCAGATGTCAAGGGATAGGTAGCAGGCAGCAAGTAGCATATTATCTTGACAACCGCAAGCTGTTTGACAAGTCATTTCCCAAACCATTCCAATATGAACATTCTTTTTCACACTGGTATAATGTTATACTACGTTTACGTGACAATTTTTCAATGCACCAATTGTTAGAGAAGACACATCTCTGGAGTCATTCTCTGAAAAAGCTTCTGGCTGAACCGAAATTACAACAATCTTTCCGTACAAGATACAGGTTTCTTTATATAAAAGTTCACGTATTGAAGATTTATAGTAAGAAATCATTCAGACAAGTTCTTTCAGCACATTTTCACCTTGGTACGATTTTGATATGCAGTGAATAATTTTTACATCCTGCGATGACGTTAATTATCATATAGGGTGTCCCAGCAGAATGTGCGTACATCTCTAAAGGAATCCGCAGTTTTACTAAAGAGGACGGGAAGCAATAAGCAACCCACTTTTGTGTCATTAAAACAGTGAATACGTAGTCCATTTTTACTTCCAACATTGACTTTGTGTCTGAGAAGAAAAAGATGCATCATTGACATTTAAAAAGTGAGGACTTTTTGGACACCCAGTGCATTAGTATTTGAATGTCACTCATGTTGTTGGTGCATTGTAGCCTCAATGGCGCTGATGTGTCATTATATCAAAACTCCAAACAAAACTCAACCAGTCTGTTTACTTCAAGAACAATTTAACCCTAGGCTGGCAAACTAGAATATATTTCTACCACTGTGGCACCGAACTTACATCAGCCTGTCATACATCAACCTATCATACAGACGCAATTAGGATCGTCGTGTCTGGAAGGCGTCTTCTTGACAACACACTGAGGACTCGAATACCATTTGATATTGGAAATAAATCGAACTTGTTTTTCTGTTGTTGTTGTTGTTGTTGTTGTTGTTGTTGTTGTTGTTGTTGTTGCCGTTGTTGTTGTTACCGTTGTTGTTTTTCTTCTTTGTTTTTAACTTTTCATTTTTATTTTTGTTATTATTATTATTATGGCTCTACTGTTTCCTGAATAGAGTAAATTATTGTCCAGCCTATAAGGAGGGGGGCGAAAAAAAAAAAAAGAATCCTCCCTCCCCTCCCCCCCTCCCCTCCTCTGCCCTTCCAATGGATGTTAATATAGCACACGCCAAAGAAACTTTATTAATCTAACTTCATTTCAAGTATGTGTGTGTGGCCGGGGGGGGGGGAGGGTGAAGAGTGAGAGTTCAGGCAAAATTACCAAGAGCTGAAACTTTCAGCATTCGAAACCACATTTTTTTTTCTTTTGCCAATGCTTACATAGTAAACGACAAGATACTATCTGGATTAAAAGGCTTTTTGACTTGAGGTAAAGTGTCTGCTTTGAAATGCTGTCTCAGAACTTAACGTATGTTTTTGGTCGGCCCACAGGTCGGTCCACGCAAAGATCAGTGCGAGATTTTCTGGGCAAATCAAACCTACCCTAGAGTGGCCTGATAGCCAGTAACCTCCACAGTCCCAAACAGGCCAGTCTATATCAGATTTATTATATTTACTGCTATTTTTATGACATAATTCTAAAAGTGCTTTCAGAACAAAAGTGTGGAATCATTTGCTATTTCTAATTCAGTAAAAAGAAATGGCTTCATGTCGACAAAGAGGAAAATGTGATTCATAAATGTGTCATGCATTCACTTTCTCTACTGGTGACCTCGCTGTCAGGTGCACTGGCGACCATTAGAACATTTAGTCACAGACGTGCTGATAAAAGAAACCATGAAACGATGTACATGCACGGCAGAGAATACAGACCTTGTACTCCCGGTCTTATGAGCATAATTAATTATACTCACCGTGAATTAGCATCATAAAGAGCTCATAAATGGGGCAATGAATGACCTGTCGGCCTCCACAATGCTGGAGAATTGTACATAGAAAGTCATAGAGAAAAATGCACTTTGAGCAAGCTAACTAACATAATATACTTTTTTAGTTTACAAGCAAAAACAAACAAATAGAACAAAACAAAATGAATATCAGTCTTTGTGTTTAAGGCTGTCAGCCGATTATTATTTAATTAATGCAAATTACATATAATTGTCGTCAACTATGGTGAAATGCATAATGACGCCATAATGCTGAAACATTTGTAGAGGGCATTAATAAGAACCTTTTACTTTGTAGAGAATAGGTCTAGTCAAAAGGGTGTTTATTTCTTAGTAAGAAGTTTCCTCTTCAGTGATAAGGCTTTTAATTAAAGCTGATTTTTGATCTGCCGTGACCTCGTTTTTTTCTGCACCTTTCCTGTCAATATTATGTTTCAGTGTCATTTCTTGTTCTTGTTCTTCTTCTTCTTCTTCTTCTTTTTATTTTCCAAATCATGTTTCTAGTCTTTCTATCATAAGAAAGTAGGACGATTTCGGCTTTAAATGCCTGTCTTGTTTTTAGTGAGAAGAAATTTTGAAATCTGGAAATTTTGCCTCCACAGCGAATATTCTTCATCCGATTTTTTACTGCCAAAGGTTCTTTAACGTGCGTAACGTACACACGGGACCTCCGAATATTTTCGCCCTTATCCGAGAAGGCTAGACGTCGAGCTTCTCTGCCCACGAAGCCAAGGCATCATTGATCACTGAAAAAAATGCAGGCTCTAATCTCCGAATCCTTCCCATCTCCCGAAGGTAGAATCCCAAATTCGAATCCGCAAAGGTCCACGACGTGAATTTTCCGCCGAGAGGCAAACGCGTAAGCATTTCGGTGATTTCCATTCTTTTCTGTAAATTGTTCCAGATATTTCTAGATCACATGGATTCAAAATTTTGTGTAGATCTGTTTCACTTTCGTTCTATTTAAAATCTTGATTAATAAATCGCGAGAAGAAAGTTTCAGTTCGGACCGGGGTTTCCGTTTAATTTGTAATAGATCTAACGTAAATTAAAAAATATATCCGACTTTACTCCACAGAAATAACAAGACTCGAAAATAAACCCAGAAAGGGAATTTTTTGCTGCTCTCTTACTTCCCTTTGGCAGACACAAGTAATTTTCCGATGTTCTCTTTTCGCCGTTCAGCTACATGAAGACGGGTATTTTTTTTGGACACAATATTATGTTAAACAAGCATGTTAGAACAGAAGAATCCCTTTTCTCCTTACCATTTTAAAAAATTGAAACAGACAAACAAACACACATACACACACATCTACAAATTGTAAAATAATTACGATAAAGAAACCTTTTTCTTGCACAATGATGATTTTCTGACGTTTTCATGATCTCTGTTTCAAGAGTGCAAACATTTTCCCCCCTTTTTATATGGTTCAACATCCCTTTTGTCTGACGAAGAGAACTAATAGAGCTGGTCAAAAACAGTTCCCATTTGAATGGGGTTTTGTTTCTCGAATGTGTTCAGATGTCTTTGGTGAACGTTTTCTCTTGCATCTTTTTTCTTGACCATACTCAAACAGTTGCAACTGGAATTGCAAAACTTTGCTAACATGTTATGAAAAATAACTTGGTTCTGAATACTGGCTTTGTTTTGATTCACAAATTCTGAATTTGGCGGCGTAAGACAATAATCTGGATTACATAAGTTGAATTCGCAGTTTTCTCAAAAGAATGTCAGTGGGACTTAAGACAATCAGGCTTTCACGGGTTGACATGCACCTACGATAATGAGGCTTTGACAGGTCGACCTGCGCTCTTGAGTAACAAGGCTGGTACATGTTCGTGTGTTGGTTCATCATAACTTTTCTGGACACTGTCATCCTGAACTTGCACATTCTTCCCACTGTCAATAAAAAGTAAAACTGCATGATAGTTCGTCATGTAGAGGAAAGCCCATGGTAATACTATAATCACAAAGGAGCGTTCACCCTAGAGGCGTCAAGGACTGACGTGGTCAAAAACTCTCCTTAATATCTGGCGTCCTTGCCAAACAATGTTTATTGTAATGACTCAAGGGCTCATCTTTATGTCCGGACTCTTGGAGCCCAAATCATCTTGAATGCCATTATTTTGAGAGCAATGCAATGAGGTATTTCGAGATCGGCCGCATGCCCGCAGAAACATCACTCACAAGGGGCTTTGTTTATATGGTGTGATATGTCTGAAAGCTTATCGTTCGTCAAAACTTATCATGCGCAGAGCATGTACACAAATCAGCGGAAATTCTTTGGTCATGTGACCGATCTCCAAATGCCTTATTCGAATATGTCTTAAGGGGCAACAGAGATAGAAGGGCTATCTCATCTCGTTTTTCAGTTTCTTTAACCAGGCTTTGTCATAGATGTTAATGTATGAGTATTGATGAGCTGTTTAGCATTAAAAAAAAAAAAGATTTCACGCCGTGTTGCGTTTTCAACTTGGCCTCCATTCTGAATTTTGTTCTGTCTTGGAACAATTGTATCAAGCCTGGTTATTATCTAAGAACTATGAAAATTCACATGATCATTCTCAATGCACATGCATGTCTCGACAAAATGACAAAGGGAAATCTTTATATCTCTAAAACTGTCGATATTAGACATGAGAGGCTACATACATGGCAATAAAAGCCTTGCGAATCAATTGTTTCTTGCAAATGCATGATTTACTCAGCAATGTCTCAAAGACTAGACAAGATATCGAAATTCCCTTTGGTCATTTTGTGCATATATACACTGTATATAATACTGGACATAGTATGTGTACATTTCATACTTTATCTCAACAACCACATGACTTCTGACCTCTGTTCTTGTCTCACAAACCATTCAAAATTTTAAAGCTTCAGAAAAAAAAAGAAAAACCGAAAGATTTTGATGATTTTTTAAAAAAATTCCTTGACCGATGAAGAGTTCATAACATTAGAGTTGAGTGCTATTGCAGATGCTCTGAGGAGTTACAAGTAGACCATCGGCAGCAAAATTGTCTGAAGTATTAATTGACGTTAAATGAAGTAATGCAATGGTCAGGATCAAGTTAATGTTTCAGAGAAAAAGTCTCTCAACTGTATATAGTTTCAATTTTTCTTAAAGCAATGGTAATGTTAATTACGACAATTAAGCTTCTAAGCGTTGATGTGTGGTATAAGTTTGTCTGTTGATTCATCATAACGTTTCTTGACACTGCAAATCCTGTCCCGCGTTTGCGTATTTTTTCCTTCTGGTAGTAAAAAGTAAGATAGGCCGTCATGTAGAAAACTCGTGGTGATAATAGAATAAGGGGATTTAACCCTAGAAGTGCAAAAGGCTGACCTGAGCCTGACCCTCTTATCCCTGTATAGCCTAAGAAACACTTTAAAAAATTCGGATGCTGTTACAGAGAGATTTATCACCTCGAAGTTGTACTTTACCTCCTGAAAAAAACAGAAGATCTGGCAAAGAGAATTGAGCCATTCCGTAACGCCTAACCAAGCTATAGCTTGGGTGAGACTAAAACTTGAAGACTTATTTCATTTTCTGCCATATATTCGTTGACTGCTAGAACCACAAGGTGATCCTCGATGATGGGAACATCATTGATAAAGAAATTTGTAATGATAGGACTGCAAGGCTTAGATTTGAAACGGTATGTTATACTTTTGTGAAGGACTTAAACCCAGTGTGTTCACAACTGTGAAATTCTCGTCTGATGTGGAGCGAATAGGTTAAAGAACTAAAGCTGTCGGGAACTACGATTCAGATTATTGAATATTCCACAACTTTTGTCTGCATAGTGATGTATTATATTTAATTAAAGCATTAATTGGCTAAACAGAGTTATTATACCATAGATTTGAGTCTGTTCCAAATTATCTCCCACATATTACAATGACATGGCACCCATCCCTATCATCTTAAATCATGTTTTCCTTAAGCCTGAGTTGTCATTTTCTTAGGCACAATATAATTTCTAACACTCCTTGGTTCTTGATGATTCTCTAAGGGTTAATGCCCAGCAGTCTTGTAGTTTGCCGACGGTGTAAAAGCTGCATAGGCGTGGGTTTGCTAAGCTTTCCTTTCTTTATGTCAGTTCACATCCTGCTATTCTGTCACGTCAGCTGATTTTTCAACATTCCGATCTCGACACCAAGGACCACATAATGCGGTCAAGCAGTCACGCTATCCTGGGAGAGGACTATTACTGCTCCTTCACTAGTACTTCAGGTAACATCTCACTATTCTCAATACTCTTCGTGGAAAGCTATGCTCTTTCTTTTTTTTTTTCCACTGGTATTGAACAAATTAATTATGACATACGACGACATCTCAATCACTAGAGAGTTCTTCGTCGTCAAAATTGAACATAAAATTAGGACATACGATCAATCCCAGTCATTATCGAGAACTCCTCTTTCTAAAATCATGGTCAAAAACAAATTGAGATGATATGAACTTGTTTATAAAGTGCTAAGGACTAAAACGTCAGACTTCTGGCAACATTGCCAGGAAAATGAGACATGAAAACTGCAGAGAAAATGTGAATAGACAACATAGCAGTGTGGACATTAATGAGCGTCACTTCAACCAGTTCTCTGACTGGTTCAACATAGTGACTTCTTCAGAAATGTTGATGACTTGCTTGTGCCTTATGATATCTAAATACTGCCTACTACTTTCGGTATTGTCGACACAAGCGATTTTATAAGTGATGTTCATTAAGATCCAGTTAATAAAGATGTTCCAGAGACTCTCACTGACCCAGCCAAATGCGTTGCTTTTGTTTGACTGGAATATTATTACGAATGTCGGATAAGTCAGTGTTAAAATATGTGCCAGCAAAGGAAATCCCAGACAGATCTGGTGTTTAAATCCCCAAAACAACGGAAGGATAACAAATGGAGAGAGTTTTATGTATTTAGTTATATTGGTTAGTTCTGTCTCTCACGACAGGGTAGATAAAGGTTTTCAGATGTAAACATTTACCAAAGATAAGTAATGACACCAAACTAATTTTAAAAAACAAACTACATGTACTTCTAAGTCTTTTCATTTCTGGTTCTGACAGGAACATTAAGGTGTCTCTTCACATTGACTGAGGAACAATAATAGGTAACACAATGCTACTGCCAGACTTAAGAGATCGATCAATCAAAAACTAGCTGGGATAGGAGGCTGAAAGGCATGTTTAAATGGGGAAAAAAAGTCATTGAGTCTCCCGTTGGTAGCTTTGATATAGCGCAAGAGTGAAGTGTTGGGAGTTGGTTGTTGGAAGTTCCCATGCTCGCGAGGAACATGCGCCGCTCATTGAGGACACATCAGGTCCCCGCCTAGGTAACAGCCGTTTCCGATGAGAGTGTGGGAGAGATAGAGAGACAGAAGGAGAGAGAGGCGGGGGAGGAAAGGGAAAAGAGAGAAAGATATGTGGAGAGGAATGAGTGCAGCTATTGTGGCAGAAGTTTCCGATGAGAGAGAGATGGGAAGACAGAGAGACGGGCGGAGGAAGAGATGGTAAGGAAAAATGAGAGAAGGAAAGGATAGAGATGGAAAGTGAGAATGGGAAAGGCGGGATGTGAAGTGGAGAGAGAGAGAGAGAGAGAGGCGGAGAAGACAAGAGAAAGAGAAGGCGAAGGGGACGGAAGTATGCAACAAAATATCAAAACTCGCAAATGAAAGAGAGAGAGAGAGGGAGAGAGAGACAGTGATAGAAGGCGAAAAAAGACGGGGAAAGGAAGAGGTCTGTGAGAGAGAAAGAGAGAGAGAGAGAATAGGAAGGGGGAGAAGAAGAGAAAGGGATGGCCAAAGGTAACAGAATTTTCTGATGAGGTAGAGAGAAATGAGTGGGAGAGTAAGACAGTCAGGGAGGCAGAAAGAGAGAGAGAGGGGGGCGGGGAGAAATAAAAGGGAGGGGAAAAGATAAATCATGGTGGCAGAAACTTCCAGTAACAGAGAAAGAGAGAATACTTCCTTCCCTTCACCCCCTCTCTCTCTCTCTCTTGTCTTCTCCGCCTCTCTCTCTCTCTCTCTCTCCACTTCACATCCCGCCTTTCTCATTCTGACGTTGATTGTTTTCTTGTATGGGGTCTAACGGCATATCACGGATATATTGTGCCAAAATGGTGAGAGACGTGTACACGTCTAAATGGCTGATCAAGTTTTCAGAAGAAGAGAGAAAACAGAGCGGGACAGAAGACAGGAGCAAGGAAAGAGAACAGATGTCACCCTTGGAACGCTGAGCATGGCATTCCATGGGAGACATCCTACCGACGGCGGGCTTTCACCGCCTGCAGGTAGGAGCAGGGAGCCTATTTATAAACCCCGAGTCCCGGCGTTGGAAGGAAAAGGAGTGAATGGAGAAATGGATGGAATCTTTATTTCTTCATTTTTTTTCTCAGTTTTTCCCCGCGTGTTTATTCCCTCCTTCTTTTTTCCTTCTTTCGGTCCTTTTTTCTTTCTTTCCTTCTTTCTTGCTTTCTTTCGCTCTTTCTTTCCGTCCTTGCTTTCCTTCTATCTTTCATTCCTTTCGTCCAGACTTCAATCAAATGAAATCCAGCTGCACGAAACGATGGTTACAATTACACTTCTTATCTTTATTTGGCCCTGGTTCTGTAGGAAGATAGATCTCGCCAATATTCTAGGTTGGTTGCTTGGTTGGCTTCGTGGTTGGCTGGTTGGTTGGTTGGTTGGTTGGTTGGTTGGTTGGTTGGTTGGTGGGTGGGTGGGTGGTTGGTTGGGTGATTGGTTGGTTGGTTGATCGGTTGGTTGGTCGGGTGATTGGTTGGTTGGTTGGCTGATGGGTGGGTGATTGGTTAGTTGGTTGGTTGGTTGATTGGTTGGTGGGTGGCTGGTTGGTTGGTCATTTGGTCGGTTGATTGGTTGGTTGGTTGATTGGTTGGCTGATTGATTGGTTGGTTGATTGGTTGGTTAGTTGGTTGGTTGGGTGGTTTGGTTGGTTGGTTAATTGATTGGTTGGTTGGTTGGTTGTTTGGGTGGTTGGTTGGTTGATTGGTTGTTGATTAATTGGTTGGTTGATTGGTTGATTAGTTGGTTGGATGAGTTGTTTGGTTGGTTGGTTAATTGATTGGTTGGTTGGTTGGTTGTTTGGGTGGTTGGTTGTTTGGGTGGTTGGTTGGTTGATTGGTTGGTTGGTTAGTTAGTCGGTTTGGTCGGTTAGTTGGTCAGTTGATTGGTTGGTTAGTTGGATGGTTGATTGGTTGGTTGGTTGGTTGATTGGTTGGTTGGTTGGTTGTGTGGGTGGGTGGGTGCATGGGTGCGTACGTGGGTGCGTGGTTGGTTCTTTGGTTGATTGGTTGATTAACGACCTACCATAGTGCATTCACCGCCACAGAATCGACTGGATATAACAATAGAAAGATGTGATCGAAGGGAAGCCTAAATAACCTGGAACTGAAGTCACTAAACCAAGTTTCTGTGGGCTAGACTATAGGATGCTATGCACCATGCCTCCCACTGTCTGTCTGTCTTAGTTCTATTTTACCTTAGCCTTGCTCCATTTCATTTCTATTTCATTCCCACCTCTTACAGTTATTTTGTCATTAAGTGCCTTCTTTTCACTTCTATTCTGCCAATTCCCATCTTTTATCGTCAGTCTTTTTCTCTTTCTCTGCCTCTTCTCGTTCCCTGCCTCTGTGGCACCGCCATTCTTTAATCTTTCACGCTCTCATGCATTTCTGTTGAGCTCACGTCAAGGTGAATCGCGAAGGCTTATCATTAGAATTAAATGTTTCATCACAAAGGCACAAGAGCTTATTCATCATTCTCCTTCAGTTATTAACATGACTCTACCTCCCTCTCTCTATCTACACATATTTCCTCTGGCTTCATAGAGACACGTGATATACACATAATCTCAACGTAGCTATAAAGACATAAAGTAGCGCTCAGATCCATTCATAAAGTCACACACAAAAGACCGGTAGAAGAACAAAGGCATACACACTCACAGACTTAATTAGAGGCACGAACAATGGACATAAACACATAAACCACAGAGTTGTGCACACAAACATATAATCCCACTCACACATGCGAACATGCACGCACACAGACATCCATATATTCTGATACGTAATATGGGCTCTCGAACATGCCCTCCCGGAAAGAAGTATATTCTTCTTTCCCAGGACATTGGCAAAAATACTCACACCCAAGGACATCCTCTCGTGGCCCCGATTTTGTAAAGATATAGATCATCAATATTCTGCTGGCCTAAGGAAGCGGGTGAGCGCACTGTATAATTAATAATCTTTTATCATCAATAGTCTGAGCTCGTATACCATCGTCTTACAAAAAATTCATTTGAGCTTCTTAGGAGAACGGAAGAATTACAGACCATATAATTGAGTACGGGCTAAAACTTCCAACTGATGCTCTTAAATAACATATTACAAAAGACATAAATACAAAAACACATACACAACATACAAACATACACATAGCATTACAACACCCATATGCATACACATCTTCATATACACAGTCAAAGTAATTTAACTTTCCAAGATGTACAGAGTATATAATAATACAGACATACAAATAACACAACACATACACTTAAAAGACATTATGAACACACATAGCTTCATTACAAACATATTCACGACCCCCTAGGTACAGTGTACATATTGATATAAACACCCATACACGACATATACAAACACGCCAATAATTACACACATTCATAACAACTTCACACATACACACACACACACACACGCACACACACACACACACGCAGAGTCCAGGAACACAAAAGGAACCGACACCAAAGTTTCCTTTATCCCAATGGCAGAGAGAACAAATTAGGCCTGACAATTTGCATTCCTGTTGGATGATGCAGCCTGACTGAGCCAGACATCAATGCCAATCTGACACCTCGGGACTCAGCGGGGTGACACCACATGACAAAAGCAACCCAAACAACACTACAGTTCTATGCACCAAAGGACACGAACGATGCTAAAGCATTTCGATAAAACATATTTTTCCAAGAAAAAATCCACTTCGAGCAAGTCGAACACACTGTGACATAACGTTATTGCCATGAAAACTTCCGTTTAGGGAAAATAAGATGGGATAAGATAAGCTAAACTTTAATTGCCCTAAAAATAAAAAAAGAAAGTCAAAAGTCCATTCATACTTGATGAGATGCAACATATTATATTGTGTAAATCACATTCACATACAGGCAGACAAAACCATCACTCATAGCATTAAGGCAAGACAGACGCAGAGAACACTGTCTCAGCTTGATAAATCGAGATTTGGTTTTGAAATCTTTCTTTTAACATACACTTACCTAAATCAAACGCAATTTTCAGAGATTGAGACAATGAAATATATTGTCTTTTAATATTTCAGAAGCTATAATCGAATAATACTAATAACAATGGAAGAGAGCTTTTTTTGTAGCGCTTGTTCCGTTACAGACTCCATGGAGACACTCACAGGCGTTTTCAGCTTCTTGGGAAGCATACAAGACGAGTATACCTGTTAGGTGCCGAAACCGTATCAATAGATGGAGCAAGAAATAATTAAACTGTGATAATTTTTTTTCTTTTTCAAAGCATGTTGGAAATGGTGAGTTAGTTTTGCAAAGTCTCTATTCTCAACCAACAGAGAAAAAAAATGAGAAGTTTTCGAGAATGAACTGATGCGATAGATTATCGTGCAACAACCTGGGAAGTTAAGTTTGAAAAGGTGAGGAAATGAATTCAACTGAAGTTTTAAAACAACAACAAGAAAAAGCTTTTTGTCACAGTACACAAGAAAGGTCCCAAATCCAAGACAGTAGAGATGTAGATGGCTGACATGGGAAATTTAGGGCAATAATAATTATGTTGAACTTATATACATACAAAAAATGCGATAATTTTCCTGTGGAATTTGGCAGGTCAGGAAGTTTTCAAATTCCAGAGCTCTTATTATCCCCCATTTTTTATGTAGTCTCTAAGCGACACAAAAGTTGTCTTCAATATATAAGGGATCGGAAGTAGTGATGGATGGGGGAAGGGAGGAGGAGGAGGGCAATCAGATAATATATGTTTTTGTAACAATTATTTAACAGACAAGATAAATGCCGGCCCGCTGTTTTGGTGGGTGTGAAATTATAATCTTAATGCTTAAGTAATCCCCTGGATAAGGCCGACCATGTTGACTTTTTTCCCCCAACAGTCCTAGTTATATTGCTTGAATACATTCCTATATCATCTCTGCTGCTAGAAGAATAACTGTGGAGAGGGAAAGTATTTCAAAAGTTATTTAACTGGACGCGGTGTGCCAGGAAATTCCGTGGACAAAGCAAGGAAGGAACTTAAAAGTTCTATGAGATGTAGCAAATAAATCAAATAAGACGGCAACGGCATATGAACCGTTTATGTGCAATCTAGACTGACATGTACGTTTGCCCGGATAGATTGGCAGAATGACAGGTCGATGGAGAGAGACAGATAGATAGATAGATAGATAGATAGATAGATAGATAGATAGATAGATAGATAGATAGATAGATAGATA
>JBCEWB010620144.1:0-17886 GCA_039654565.1 Peronia peronii
GATTATTCTTCTCCATTTATTTAGATCTTCATTAACTCTGCTGACTTCATGGATTCTCAATCCACTAGATTCAGTGATGTTACCAGTGAGAGAAGCCGAAGGTCTGCCTCTTTTCTTTTTTTTTTGTCTCAGTTTCACTTTGAAATAATCTCCAGAAGGGCAGTCTCTTGGTTCTATAGTGGGTGCGCAACATATCTTAATTTTCTTCCTTTAATGTTTGTTCTTCTTGTTTAAAGTAACAGAGGTAGATAAATGTGTACATAGGTGAGATATTCTGAAAACATGTCTTCAAATGATATTTTTGATCTACCCGCATTCTCGCAACTAATTTCTCTCATCCTCATTCTTCTCTCTCAGAAATGGCAGAACATCACAATGCAAAACAAGTGTTGAAGATCTCAAGGGAATTGGTGTTGAGGCTGCAGACCCTCATTGACAACAAGTAGGATCAAGTCACAGGGCAAAAGGTCTCATGAAAGGGCACAGGAAATGGAGTTCAGAGGTTGATTGAATCTCATTAGTGAAAGCAGGATGAATGGTCAGCTACACTTAGGACTGAAGGTCGTCAAAAGTCAGTTGAACTTCATTATCAGATGAATGGAGGATGAATTCACAGGGCGAGCGGTTTACTAGATGCAGAACATGGAGGATGAATTAAGAAAATAACCCAAGAAGAATTGTCAACAATCCGGGAATAATAAAAATCACAGGTTGATTGAATCTTATCACCACAGGAAAAGAAAAGATAATTAGAACTGAATAAAGAATTACTCTGTACATTAGATGTTGATTAAGGGAACAATTGTGTTACAATAGTTAATCATTTATTCTCAGATATGGAATTGTCATGCTGATGAATAATAATGGTCACATGATTAAGGTAATCTGGATGATTTGAATTCCTAAGTGGATGAAGGAGTGAAACAAAATAAAAGAAAAAAAAATTGAAACTGACTAACAAGATTCATATCTTTGAAATAAAGTGAAATTGATGCAGTTTTAAGTTTGGACAAATCTGTAGACAAACAAATAGAAATAATGCCCTGTCAACCAATATTTTCTTGAGATAGTACAAATAGAACAACTGAAAGAAGACTTGTGTAATGCAAGCTTTTGTTCTCTTCCTCTATGATTTTGGTAAGGATACAAGTGTAGATCTATTGTGGATGCATTGTGAAGCCTTTGTGGTCTAAGAACCGGAGAAGTTATTAAGTTATTCTACTGCAGCATTTGATGAAATATATGTGGTGAAATACAGTGTAACCCCTTTTAACTTACATTCACTGTTGTCAATAATCTTGGCATGCTGTGCTAAGAAGTGAACTATATTATAAGGTAACAGTAAGCACAAATAATTGTAATATTATTTAATGTTATGACAATGTTACACAAATATTTGCACGTATGTGTCAAATTAAGTGGAATGGCATCAAAATTTCATATCTTTGTTTTGATTGAGAACTCCTGTTGAATTTATGGATACAAGGACCATGCATGAAACTGTCATTGTGATGTATTTTCCTATCGAGCAATGGTGAATGAATAGTGCGATTTGCAGGTTGATATGACACTCTTGACTACTTTCAACTTTATTTGCCATTGCTTTCATAGGTAAGAGAATGGAAAAGAAATTGCAAGAAAAGATTTTAAATTTTGGGGTTCAGAATCTAAGAATACGCTGCATTTTTCATGTCTGTCAGTTTTGATGCTCAATATCACTGAGCATATAAGTGGTAGATATATGCATGGGCATTCAAAGAACTATCAAACTTAACAGCAAGAAGTTAGGTTACTGTTTTAAAAGAAGAAATGATGAAAAGAAAATCATTGGTCTCTCATCATTTTTGTCTTGTAAGCTCTTTTTTTGTTTTATGAAAAAAAAAACAAAGGTTACGAATTTGAGTTTCATTATGACAATCAAACACTTCAGATGGTTAGCATAGTCCCTTTCTTTGGCACAGCCGCCTTCTTTTTTTTTTCACTTTTTTATCAATTTGCATTTGCTGGGGAGAAAAAAAAAAAAAAGATTTTGTTAAAGCAAAATGAAATATATCAAGATGGTGTTCACCAATGTATGTAATAAATCAGTTTAGAAATCCACAAATGTTTTTCATTACTCATTCCAGTGTTCATTCCTCAACCTTTTTTATATTGATATTCACAGAAATTTTATAACAATTTTTTTCTCCTTTTTTTACATTTTGTACCTGAGATAAAATCCACTCACCCAATGTGAGGTACTTGCTGAGTTTGTTTACATTTCCATTCAAATGAAGAAAATCATTTTGTTTACTTTGGTAAATTTTATCCCACTTACACATTCATAAAAGAAAGTATTACAAATTGAGTATTTCTGTATTTCTCTTTTGGTACCTTGGTATAGTGTTTATACTGAGAATGTTGGCATTTCCCTCATGTTTGATTTGTTGACACGGTAAATTATTTCCATTGATGTTTGTAGAAGAGACAGGCAGTGCTGTCATAAGAATTCTGATCATGCAATGAGCTCTTGATCGTGGTTATCAATTTGTGATGTAGTGGCAACATGCTCAGCCTGCAAACTGAGAGACCTGGGTTCAATTCCCGGCAGAGCTGATACCATGTGTCATTGCTTGTCTTGGTCAGTAGCTGATTATTTTGGAATATTTCAACTAGATTTCTTCTTGTGATTGTGGAGTTGCTTCACAATAGATAACTGTCTTTTTTTTTTCTTCTTAACCATCTCACTGCTACTAGTAGTACACAATACATCCAAAAATCTGCCCCTCATGTGCAGGAAAATGTAAATGGTACGTCCACAGTCAGCCCACCACCAGCAAGCTTTTTTTTTTCCTTTGATCCGATGTTCCAACCAATGACCAGCATTTTAAATCCATACACAAAATCTTTTGATAGTCATTGCAAACTGATGATTGGCAGATGAGGAAACTATGAAAATACAAATCAGACAGAAAGTCTGCTTCTTCATGTAGCAGTTAGTGATCCTGAATAACAGTCAATGCTTTCGATTGCCTATGGGAAAGTTAAGAATGAATGCCAGTTGGCTCACGCACGGTGAGCAGGACTGAATGTGGATGGGAGTCGGCAGCGGTCGGAATAAAGCAAACTGACCGTATTGCTGGTGCTTAACACTGGACAGCAAAATTGGCATAGCAGTAAAGAGGTTAAACAACATCAACCATGTTCTCATATTAAAAATGGGAGTGTTGGTGGTAAAAGTTAACAATCAAGTTCTCTCAGGCAAAATTGTTTCTTTTTGTGTTTTTTTGCCATTGCAAAGAGAAAAAAAGAAAAAAATTGGCTCAGAATCTGTCATTTGTAGTAGATGAAGAGAGTGGATTTTTTCCTTATTTTCTTGTTTTAATGAATCTACCATATGGATCTGTTCTATCTGAAAGAATCTTTAGAAAAAAAATTAAATTCATAGTTCATCTCTCTTGTGATTAGATTAGATAATTAATATGACTTGTAAAAGTTCTATTTGTACTTCTAGCAAGAGTTTTATAGAAAGAAAAATCTAGGCCTGTTTTCTTGTTTCTCTGTGTATCCAAACAATTTAGAAAAAAAAAAAGGACAGATGCATATATTTTTTTCTGATTGTGAGTAATTGTAAATGATTTATCAAATGATTATTCCATACCTCAGCAAGATTCTTCTACCTTTGTTGCTGTTGGTCAGGGCTTTCTGTTTCTAACAAGAGGAGAAGACATGTACCACATGCTCAACAGCTTGACTTTGCAATGAAAAGCAATATGATTAAGTACTTTTTCCATGTTGGTGAGGTTAAAAGCATTCTGTTCAGTAGTGCGGTGTTGAACCAAAACTTAAGTTTGAAAATTTTATCTCCTAAGATGATCTGTCATTGCTATGTCAAAGAATCAAATTATGGAATGCGATGAGATAAACAGGAAGAAAAATACATTTTCAAAATAGAGCAAAGCTTTGGAATCATTTGGTTAAGACTAAAAGCATTACTTATGTGATTTTGTTTTATATTTTTAGATCTAAACTAACAAGATTAGATATGGTCAAAATAAATTTCAGAACATGAAAATGAAGATCAGCAAAACTGGTAATGGATTTGGCTTGAATATGATATGCCTGTGTTTTTTCTTATTGTCTTTTGAGAATAATTATTGCTTGATTTGTTCATAGCAGTGGACCATGAAAACAAAACCGGAGGAGAATTTCTTTGGGGGTAGGGTCGAGTTGTGGGGGGGGGAGTTTTTTTGTTTTTTTTTGGTTGATAATATCTCAAGTGTATACAACAAGTCATTCTGTTGATTTTTCCACACTTCATTATGATTCAGGTGAGCCATAGCCGTTGATGCGTTGATCTTTTAATTTTGATGTTCAGGGAATGGTGATCTGATTTCTTTACCCATTTGCACTCTTGAACAAATTCATTTGAGATTGTTGAAATAATAGAACATTTGAGATTGTTGAAATAATAGAACATTTGAGATTGTTGAAATAATAGAACATTTGAGATTGTTACATATGAAACTTAAATGGTAAGTTTTAGATGGAATTTGTTAAGGGGTGACGTTTGCATGAGTGATCCATTTATATATCTGTTTAAAATACCTTTGACACATTTTTGAGATGGCACTGTGGGTCTGATCACTATCCTTAACATTTTGGTCATTTACAGTATGTTATTGAAATATTTCAGTGATAAAATGGATGATTTTAATAAATATGAGAAGTCTTTGCATCATATGACAAGCAATGTACATTAATAATGAAGTTCAGTATGTAGAAGAAGGAAAAGACTAAACTGAGAGGGGAAAGAAAGGTCATTAGTCAGAGTAAATATTAATTTTTATTTTTTTTTTCAGTATAGTTTACTCCTTCTGGAACATTCATTTGTCTTGTGATTGGCTCATGTACCATGGTATAGAGCTTGCCAGATGTACTCTGAAATGAGTGGAAAGGGAACCGGTTCAGTGAGATTTCCCTAATTTTTTTGATAAAATAATACTTTTTAATTTAGATTTTACATGGTTAATTGGTCTTTTGTTTTGCTTTTTTTTTTTTTTTATTATTTATGAAATTGGAGAATATTCAGGTCGCCTACCTCAGTTGTCAAAGGCTGCAGATTGCCAGGTATAATTCAAGTTAATTTTTCAGGGTTACAAACATGAAATATTTTAACTTCTTTAGCTTGTAGATTTTATGAAGAGGTGGGCATATAGAGATCACAGTGTTTTAACTTTATGAAGGCTAGAGAAGCTGTTTGACATTTCAAGCCCAGTGTAGTATACCTGTTATATGGATACGTTACATAAGAAATATGTTCATACATATTGAATGACATGATCTGATCATGCTTGTTGACACTTTGGATCTGTGATGATTTTGTTTGTTTTGTGTGTGTCAAGTACATATACATACATATAATTATACATATTATATATAATATATATATATATACATATTTACCCGTCTATGATAATGTGATGACCTTCGCTGTTGTCATTGTTTGTGACAGTGATGTAACTTCTGTTTAGTTTAGCACACAAACCCTTCAATGCTTTGTTTAGGTGTACGGTCTGCCAACCAATGCTCTGCCAACCAGAGCACTTCGTCTCTCTCTTTCTCTCAGTGTCTCATTCATCTGCCAGTCTTAAGTTTAACCCTCTATAGCCCACAGTGACATATTATTTGGTACATTGTTTGTACTGGCTTTAGGAACTGAAAGCTAAGACTCGTCGGGGTATTTCATATGAGAAAACAATCACAGAGCACAGACATTTAATGGAGATCAATATAGAATCAGCACTTTGTTATGTTGCAAAAATTCAGCTGTTTTTGAGACTGTAATATCGTTTGCTGTTTTTTTATATATATATATTAAAAAAAAACTCCTCTGGGTTTTAGAGGGTTGATGCAATAAATATATATGAATTGCTGTCATTATTTCTGCTTACATCATTTCCTTGTAGGTATCAATGATATTTTTTGACAAAATGAAGATATAGGGCCTTCCAGCACATGAAATCAGTCATCACCATCATGCTTATCTGTGTGTACTATTGTACAGGGACTGTTTTTTTTATTCTTTTTTCTGGTGATAGTTAGCTTATAGTCACAAAATATAACTTTTCTTCTTTTTTGTATAATAACTAATAGTATGGTGATCAAAGTGTAACTTTAAACATATCACATATTTTGAAGTACATGTAGAACATTTTGCTCATTAGTACTTTTTTGGGTTGTTGTTTTTTTTCTTAGTTTTTTTATTTATTGATTGATTTATTTATTTTGTTAATTTGAATCCAAAGTGAAATGCTATCACCCATACGAAATCAAATTTTGTTATGCATGTAGCCGTTCAATCCTAAGAAAGTAGGATTATCTTGGCTCTCACATAAATTCAAATGAAAAACTATGAAGATCAAACTAGTAAGTTGAAGGAAAATGCAACCCACAAAATTAAAGGTCAAAGTGTAGCAAGAGGAAAAAGGCTTTGTCATTGAGTGACATCCGCTTAGAAGTTGTCATCATTGAGACTTAAAATATTCAGAAACTCATTGGAAAGATATTGGCTGTTTATGAACTCCCATACTAGTTCTTATCATAATTCAAACTGATTGTACTTTTCTGGTGATGAAGTTTGATAGACTATTATTCATAATAGGTCTTTGACATCCATATGGTATTAATTACTGACTCCATGAAATCAGTGACTATTAAATTTTGTCTGAATTTTTAATACTCCTTATTCAGGTGTTCTATAAGCTATTGATTGTATTTATTTTGGCAGAATCTATAGGGCGTTATCTTTGTAGTTTTATCTTTTTAAATCTCTAGATCTTTCTTTCCGAGCATTATCCATGAATTCATAGATTGTATAAAATGGCTGTTTTTATCAAAATTCAAGTTATTTTGTATAGCAAACTTGACATCATATTTTTTAATAATAGATATCAGTTTTTGCACTAGAATCATCTCTCTAGCTGCATTTTCGGAATTCTTTAAGGCCACTACCTTTCTTTGTGACAGCAATTTGTCATGCAAAAGAACAGAGCATTGCCAGATTTACATTGTGTCATTGACTCACACTTTTCATGCAGACAACACAATAACATGATCAATTGTTAACCATCTTGAATCAAACCCGCATACTTTAATGGAGCATCATTAAACATTTCTTTTCTAGCATGGTTACTTGAGTACTGGCATATAATTAAATGTTAGCATTCTTTTTTTTTTTTTCCTTTTAGACGTATTTCATCTCATTTTGTTTGGTTTTTTTTTTTTTTCAATTTTTTTTTCCTTCTGTATATGATTGAATACAAATAATTTTCACTGATGACTTGTAAGAGCTCTACTTTATTTCTGTAGTAATACAAATGGCACTGACAGCCTCACCAATTTCTCCATTTTATTTCTGAGCTGTCGTTTTCGTTGTAGTAGTTCATCTTTGTAGTCAGCAGTTTACTAAATGTGTATTCTTTTGATTCGTTTAATATTGAGTTGTCTCAGGATTTACATCCTTATTTGCATGTTTGTTATTGTCTTATTTTAAAACGACGTTTTCAATGATCTGGTGAAAATATTGGATATGTGTTTTTATTTGTGTATTCCTGATTTTGTTTTAGTTGCATTCTGGGATACTTTTTGTCCCCAATGTGTCAATACATCCCAAGTTGTGTGTGCAATTTTGTCTTTTTTTAAAACTTATTATTCCTTTGTTTAACATTTTGCATTTGTTAAAAGCAGGGAATTATTATTATATTTCAATGACTTTATGCCTGTTTGTTAGTTACATTTTAATGAATTCATGTCTACAAACACATCAAAAAGTTGCATGTTTTGTAAGTCCATCTGAGAATTTCTTGTATAGGTGTAAGAAAAGTAGTGCTAAATGCTTGGATTGTTATTGAAACAAAACCACATCACCATAAAAAGCATGGAGTGTGTACATGAAATAATGTGACCACGATATACTGAAAAAACAAATGGAGCTGATTAAATCATGTCCTTTGCAACAAAAATGGTCAAAAAAGTCACCAAAAAGTGTCACAAGATCAGGTTTTGAATGGGAGCCACAGGGAAAGAGAGGATTATACAAGCCAAGATAAAACGGGAGATGATATACTGAGAGGGAAATGAAGGCGAACCGCCCAAAACTGAGTTCACCAGAAGGAGTGTTGTTAAATTATTGGCTCCTACTAGGATCAGCTGATAAAAAAAAATGATGACAGTTACATGTGGGCTTATAAGAAATAAGAAAATATTTAGAACAATAGTCAAACATTCAAGATTTCAAGATAGCGTAAGATTTCACACACAAGCAACAAAGAAGTCGAATCAAGAATGTTTGTAAGGATGAACAGTAGGACAAGTTTCACACAATATGAAAAGTAAAGTACAACACAGATATGCAGTTCTCATTTGTTTGATTATATGTATATCTACACAAAAATTGGTGCTTATGCTAGTCATGTACTGGCATGACAATCTTTTCCTGCTTAATTTTTGAGAAATTAAGTTTGAAATTTCCATTTAAAAAATCCTTCCTTCCTGTTTTTTTTTGGTTTTTTTTTAATAAATATTGGTCATATGTTTTGCTCTATTTTGAGAAAACATTGACGAGCGGAAAGTAAACTTGTTCCAATTTCAGTAGGTATCTTTATTAACTTTGTTCTCTTGTTTCCCTTTTTTGTATAGAATATTTTTAATCTAAGATTTCTCAGCAATATACAAGGTGCATTTAAAGTGTTTACTTCTAGTCAGTTCTTTTTTTTTTTTTTTTTTTGGTTTTAATAAATTTTTTGGTCACAATTTTATTGACACTATTACAGATTAATACAGGCGCATGTCCACAAATTGACATTGTCATGGACATTTATAAGCAGGATCAGTGGTGTCTCATGGTGCTTCAAAAGTGTAAAATTTGGGATCTAACAATAAAAACTCAAAAGTACTAATGATTTGTTATTACTTAAGACGAGAACAAAAAACAAATGAGTTTTAAATGATAACACATATGAAGTGTGTTGAGACCTTCCAACATCTTTTTGTTTAGATGAGGCATTAGCTAACTATTTATCTGACTAGTAACCAAAGATGAACAGTATCACATTATCTAAGAATTGCTTCAGTCTGTTTACACCGAAAATATGTGGAGACAGAACAAAGTCATTCAAGAGAGCACAAGGTTCTGGATTTGTACAGAGAAGAACTGTTTTAAAGACAGTTTTCCTTAACAGCTCTGTGACTGTTGAAGCATAGTGTTATGCGTTCTTGCCATTGGTATTTATGTAAGGTGAAAAGAGTTAAAAAGTGGACAAAATTTGAAAAAGTTCAGAGAAATCATAGAATTTCTTGTTATAGGAAGACCAGTAGGAATATATTTCGTCTGCATATATATGCAACACAGGTATCTCTCCTACGTTAGTCTGCCATGGTTAATCAGCTCTAAGACATGAAAGCTTTGAGCTACTTCTTGTCATTTGAACTACATACTATCTGTATTTGGTTGTGGATTGTGTTAGGTGCAATTGATTATTTGAGCCTGTTTTATTCAGGAGGTAAAGTTTGACTTTGTTGGACTTTGTTTCTGCAGGGTGTCTTTAAGCCTGACAAGAATGGGCATGTGAATGTCACTCCTAGTATTATATGAACACTGGCTCTTGCTACAATATATCATTATGAAAAGTTCAGAAAACATTTGCAGTCATTTCTTCAGTGTTAGATGTCTTGTAACTGAAAGATTTGAACCCTCTTGTTTCACTCAGTGTTTGATTGTAGTGGGTCTCACAGGGGCAAGGATCTTGCATGCCTCTAGAAAAGCATTGAGCTGGTCACTGATCATAAATTTAATGTCTAATATACACTGATTCTTGTAGCAAACATAATATTAAGATAAAAATCTCAGAAGGCATACCCACTTGAATTATTCTTGGGGGAAAAAGTTTATTGATTTCATATTCTAATTAAGAATCAAAATTTGGAATTGAATGGATATTTCATATTGTAATAGCCCAGCCTTTATCATTGCCTGAGCTAGCAAACAGTTTCCAGATGTATATAGTGGCATTAATTTTAAATCATTTGTTTTGTGATTCTGATTTGTTGTCTACTGTGGTGAAATTACATAATGTATACATGATCATGTTTTGATTTTTGATCAAACATTTTTGTTCGTTTTTGTTTTAAATCCTCATTCACACCCAATCCAACCCATGTTATTTCTCCAAAATTGTACATTCTAATAATATAAACTTATTATGTACTCTACACTGTATGATCTTGTCGAGTTGACTGGAAGTACTGACTGCACACTAGACGGGCAGGGATAATATTTATTTACATTTTGATCTGGTGACGGGCATAGCAAAGACAATTTGATTGACTGGAAATTGGTTCCTTAAATGTCTATAAACAGCGTAAGAGAATACAATTTAGGTAATTATATTTGGTTGCTTTTATAAATCTACAGCTTCTGAGCCGTTTTCTTTGAATAAGAATTGAGATCCGTGGAGAATTAATTGTGATCAAGCACTGGTCAATGCAGAAATAACGTTTGATTATAAATATAAATTTAGTAAAGTGAGTAATGGTCGACAAGCTGTCATCACTTATTAGTCTGGCGAGTCACAGCCAAGTTGTAGGTAAAGTATTGTGTGGAGATGCTCAAGTGTCGATAGTTTCAGTTTCGAAGGGGACTGTGAAAACAGAATAAGACAGCCCATACAAGTAATTGCCGCCTCGGCGTCAATGTATAAAACAGACTGCTTCAGTCGCCTGCATGGAAGAAAGGAGACTTGGCAATTAAATAGTAGAATTTTGTGGAGATCTGTTGCGGACAAGATGGTAAAATAAAGTTCTTTATTACGCACTTTCTAGTTATAAATGGAAAGACAGTAGTACGGTTTAGTGCCTAAGGGGTGAATTCATCAATGCGGCACAATAAAAAGAGTGATGTGCACAGCAGTGCCGTGCAGTTCAGTGCCCCTTCCAGCTAGCTCACTATCCGATGTCTATAACTTCACGTTCCTTGTGATGATTATGTGGTGATTTTGTGATGTATGTGGTACGTGTTTGTAGAGTTTTCGCAGCCAACAACATTTCCCCAGTTCATCGTGTTTTTTGTTTTTTTTTCCTGTGGTCAAAACCCATGACTATGTATAAGACATCAAACTACCTACTTACCCACCTGTCATATTTTCTGTCTGTGGTCTAGTCTTTTCTGTTGTTGATTCTTTTGGTCTGTGAAAATAAACTGGTCTACCACTCTGTGTTCTAGACTCAAAACAAGATTAAATCCTGTGTATGAGTCGTAATTTTAGATAAGCCTTTTGCATGAATGGATGGATGGATGGATAGATGGGTGGATGGATGGATGATAGGTGGGTGGATGGATGGATGGATGGATGGATAAGGGGAGGTGGATGGATGAATGGATGGATGATAGGTGGGTGGGTGGGTGGATGGATGGATAGTTGGATGGAGGGATAGATGGATGGATGGATAGATAAACGGAGAGAATAATGGACAGACGGACGGACGAACGGATGGGGAGCAGAGAGGACGAAAATACCGATAAGGCAACGTCATGTTCGGACGTGCAGTCAAGTGCTTACCATCCTTTATCATTGCAATGACTGAATCACCGACAGCCACTGGTCTCTAATATCTTTACATGCAGATAACGCAGGTCATGGACACACGTGTTAGAGATCGTACTTTCACACACAGTTTCCATTGGCAAATGAATGCAAGTGTACCGTGTTTCTGTGCGAAGATTGGAGTTAGGGGGTGGGATGGATTGAGAGGGGTGTAGTTTGTTATCTTTTATATCACCGCTGTATTTTGCACAATGGCTTATTGAGTGCATCGTACAATAATAATATAATGAACCATTTTGACCATTAACCAAAAATTACTTCCCTATGCTAAGTACAAGAGGTATAACAGAAACATTGTAAAGAAGGAGAAAAAATCTCTTTTTTTTTTCGTTTGTTATGTGAAAAATAATTAACAGAAAATTCGGAAAAATTCACCGTATGATGAAAATGTTTTTTTTTGTTATCGTAATAATTTTTTCATAATTTTTGTGTTTCAAAAATCAAGAGAAAAAAGTAATTTTTTTTTTCTTTCATTCTTTGCAATGCTTGTATTAGGCGAAATCTGTTCTTCTTGGCAAAAGAAAGTAACCTAGCTGGCTGAAAGAATGGATCATTGCAGTTATAATTAGTGGTGGATGAGTAGTTGCTGCTGTTCGTCGTTGTTGTTGTTTGCTATTGTTCTTGTTGGCCGGAGGTTGATGATGTTGTTGTTGTTGCTGTTGTTGTTGTTGTTATTGTTGTTGTTGTTGTTGTTGTTATTGTTGTTGTTGTTGTTGTTGTTGTTACTGGTGTTTCAGAGTGACGGAAACGACATCAGATTCCACACTATCATCTTATTGCAGTGAGAGAGAGACAGCAAGGGATTGGTGGGGAGGACGGGCGCGGGCGGCAAGGAGAATGAGAGAGATATGAGATAAAATGAGGAGGAGTGATAGATGAAAAAAATACATTGGAAGACGAGTGAACGAGAGTTGCAGTTTAGGTAAGTAGTGACAGAAAGAAAATAATGAAAGAAAGAAAGTAAAAAAAAAGAAACAGAGAAAAAGAAGGAAGGAAGAAGGGTCATTATTCTTAATTACTCACACAGCCGAGTTCGATGTCTTCGGCATTGAAGACTAAGTACCATATTCGAGATATCTGATCGCACTCCTTTTCTGCAGTTTTATTTCAAAAGACAGTATATTCAGTTTTGACAGTTTGATTTGAAACATCCATAAATCTCTCTGCTGCAACAGGTTTTAAAGATAAACTGATGATAATATATGAATACCAAACAAAGATTATCAATGTACCGTATCTTATGTGTCAGTATTAAAGAATGCTGGGGCATGTACCCCGATATTGACCGACAAGATAACAAACAGTCATTAAACCTTCGTGTGTCAATAGATCTGCTGAAGTCAGAACAAGCGTAAAATAATTTATATAGGTTTGGGAACTTAACATTTTAGTCTATGGAGCGATGAACGATGGTTCCTGTCACAATTATGGAAAATTATTCAAATTTATATGACGTTTTCAAAATAATCCATTCATATGAGAAGACAATATTCGAGGGTGGACAGAAGTGAGAGTTCTTGATTTCCAAAGAACATTGACCGCAAGATAGAGATCTCATCTTCATAGGCACTTCACGGCGTCGGCAGAGCTGGGTCAAGGGATAAGTGAAGTGAATTATCTAATATTGGAAGCGATCGAACCCCTGGCGCTTCTAGGGTGAAAATAGAATTCCAAAGTTAGGATAACATTATCAGTACCGATACACTCAGCTTGATCAACACATTTTGCATACTTGGATGACTGATAACTGACATAAAGTGTGTGGTTTTCAATAGATTTGTTTGTTTCATCACAATATGGCAGGCTCGCTGACTGACCTTATTCTGTCTCTATCATCAGTAATTCTTTCTTTGGTTTTTCTGTATTCTCCCATACAGGGGAATGCCAAGAGAAATGTGTTAGTTATTCTTGGTAAGTAGGCCTGCTACATAGTTATTATCCAACTTTTAATATGTATATTTCTATGTATGATCAACAATCGCAAGAGCTCAAGTGCAGCCTGGCACTTAGTTCATCTGTGCACCCTCATTTAGGATCTCAGGCCGAAATCTGATGCACACAATCGGCCGCTTACTGGACACTCAAGGGAACGCACTGCGGAATTGGTTCTGGCCTTCAATACTGCACACTTTTCCACTGGGCTATTTTGTCTTTAGTTTAAACAATAAAATATAAATTCAATGGTAAATGGGTAAAATAAACTTGAAAACAGCTAGACTATCTAGAGAAATCGTTGTGGTGGTTGTTGATATATCATAATTATATCGTGCATATATATGAGATGCATATGAAAATTTGTTTATTTTTTTGTAAATATCCGTGTTGTCCATGTCTGTCATGACCCATCATTATTGTGTTCCCTAGAGCTTGGCTCTGTGCAGATTCATCAAATAATTATTTAATGAGCCATTTTGACCGTTAACCAAATTATTTCCCTTTGTCAAGTTCAAGAGCTATAACACAAGTATTGTGGAAAATTAATAAATCTTTTCTTATGATTTGAAACATACGAAACAGAAGATTCTGAAAAATTCACCGTATATGATGAAAATTTTGTTGTTTTTGTTTTTTCATATCGTGATATTTTTTCATAAAACTTTAAGCACCATGTGCCTCAAATAAGAGAAAAAGTGATATTTTCCTTCTTTGCAATGTTTGTCCTACACCGCTTGCACTTGGCAAAGTGAATAAACCTAGACGGCTTAAAAACTGGTTCATTCATTTCATATAAATGTCTTCAGTTTTCATACACAGATTATTAACCGGTAGGCCTACCTTTCTAAATACATTAAAAGAAACAGAAACAGTTTGGAGAATTAACGTGTTGAACAGTAATAAATTAATGGGAATCGCCAAATGTTCAAGCCCGAGTGAATCCTCTTATCATGTTTAGGTTATTGCTGTTCTTGTCGTTGAAATAGTAATTGCTGCAATAGTAGTGCAACGCAAAGTTCTGGTAGTAAGCTTAGTAGCAGCTATTGTTGTTGTTGTTACTGCAGCGGTAATTGTTGTCTTGTTGTTGTTGTTATTATTATTGTTGTTGTTGTTGCTGCTGCTGCTACTGCTGCTGCTCCTGCTGCTGCCTGTCACTGCTGAAAGCTATAAGTCCTTGGCAAAGCAAAGTATCCTTATTACAAAACAAAAATTGGACTTGTTTCCTTGGACATCATAATATTCTAGTGTGATCTGGCCAGAACTGGCAAGGATGCGTTTGTGCATCTCACTGTTTCACGTGACACTGTGTTGTCTGTGTGTATGTATGTGTACATGTCATTGTTTAGTGTGACACTATTTGTATGTGTGTCATGTGTCGTCCAAAGCTGACGATGGTGGCTTCATGCAGACTGCCTATAACAACACGATGTGTCATACGCCCAATCTGGACAAACTGGCAGCTCGCAGTGTCACATTCAAGAGAGGCTACACCAGCGTCAGCAGTTGTTCTCCCAGCAGGTCGGCATGCTTGTTTTTCTTCTTGTCTGATATTTGGTTCGTTCGTCTTTGTAAATTATAAACGACTGCTCTATCAGTATGCTTGTTTGTTTGTTTGTTTGTTAGTTTTGGTTTTGTTTTGCTTATATAGTATTGTTGATGGTATTGTTGATATTCTGTGTGTCTGTCTGTGTGTTTGTCTGTCTGTCTGCTCAGACTGTCTGTGGTATCTATCTCTCTTTTTCTCTGTCTTTATCTTTCTCTCTCACTCTTCTCTTTTTCTCTCTCTCATGCAGCAGGGATTTTGTCCCTCCACCTCTATATCTGTTTCCATGTGACTTGTTTTCCCTATTTTCTCTCATCTAGACACACTTACACTGATACTTTGTCTACGGTTCGTACAAAGGTAAAGCATCTTGCACGGAAATCCCCCCTCCATCCCCCCCCAGGACAACAGAAAAATGTGTATGTTGGCTATGTGTGGAGGGAGAGGGAAGGGGCTGTGAGAGGATCCGGAAAAAAGGGGGAGGGGAGAGGGTATGAAGGGAATAGGAGAGAAGAGAACGAGGTAAAAAAAAAAAAAGAGCTAGAGTAGTAATCTTGTAAGGGTGGTTATCAAATTTGATTTCGTAAAGTTTATCTTACGTTTTTCCCTTTAATTCATCTTATCTTTACTTATCTTATTTCCCGAATTTGCAGGTCAGTATTGCTAACAGGCTTACCCCAACACCAGAATGGCATGTACGGGATCCAGGGTAGTGTGCAACATTTCCAGTCCTTTGATGGCGTCCTTAGTCTTCCGATTCTCCTTAGTAAACATGGTGTCCGGACAGGTTGGTACTCATAGAGAGACAGTGGCAATAACTCATTAGTTCACCGTTCTGCTGAGGCTAGCAATGGCAATAGGTGGATGATCAATCTGGACTAAGATGAAAACTGAAAGATTATTCCGAAGTCTTATTAGAACTAAAGCCTGCATTAGGTGGATGACCACTCAGGATTGAGCCAAAAAGTCTATAGATCTAGGTATTTCAAAGTGCGATTAAGCACAAAGGCTTGACAGACTCGCACTAGTGATGAGCTTTGTTTGTTCATGAAACTGTCTTGTTAGCAACACAATCCAGGCCAGACAGACTCCACTTAGTGTTACTGTCCCAGTTATATTCCTTCGCCAGGCGACAGACTTCTAGAACGAGAGTGTGAACTCAGTGACAAGACTTTCTTCTGACAAGCCTTATCAGCATACGTTATATTATTCTAGATCTATCTAGATCTATCCAGTAACGAAATCACGGCTGTGAAGAACTACCGAAGCCGAGATTGTGCGAATTTCCGACAATCACTTCATATACTATTATTGCCTTGTGCCTTGCTAAGTCCATCTTGGATGACTGGGTCTTTTCTAGATATACATTTCTTCAACCGAAACTATCAGACAAAAAATGGTAGCCCTTGACAGCGCAGTATTATGTGACCTCAGTAACGCTTCTACGACATGGACAATACAATATTACCAAACAGTGCGCATAAGTAGAAGAAACACGGCGAGTTCCGGCTATACGGTGAATTGTTTAAGATTTTTCTGGGACTCTGTGATCATCTTTTGGCTTTTAGTTTTGTACTGCGAACGGCTTTGTTCTGGTAATCATATAAGTTGTATATCCACTATCTTACTGAATTTTATTTTGTAATTTATTTTATTTTATGTTATTTTTATCTTATTTTATTTATCTCATTTTATTTATCTTATTTTATTTTATTTCATTTTTTTTTAAAAACGGGATATTTATCATAATATAGAGAACATGTTTGTTTGTTTGTTTTCTTCAATATCCCTGCAGGTTTGATAGGAAAGAAACATGTGGCGCCTGACAGTGTGTACACGTTTGACTACGAGAGATCCACATCACAGTATAATGGAGATCAGATAGGCAGGAACATTACCTTCATGAGGCAATTTGTGCACGAATTTTTCAACATGAAGGATGACAGGTATGTGGTTGGGTGGTGGAGAGGGATAGGGGTGCATTTATAACTATAGTTTATGTGTGTATGTATCTTGTGAATGATGGCAGGTTGAGCAAAAAAACAGTCAGACAGTAGTTGAACCTAGTTATATTCTAGAGCGGTCAGTCGGCATCGAGACGATGGTGTAGCGATAGGATTGGGGATGGCATCTTCTAGAGTGGCTGCGGAACCCCTCCCTAGAGTGGCAGTCTCTTGAACAGCGGGCACTTTACCTCATTATTATCATCAGTAATTGTTGTTGACGATATTGTTGTCGTTGTTGTAGTCATTGTTATTTAAATTTCATAAATTTAACTGGTCTCTTTGAGTTTTCATACCATCTGACTGAGCAGCAAAACGCATTATTTTCCAACCCCTCGATTTGCATTTTCCAGAATGCGTGTCATTTCTGTTATTTGGGCGTTAATTCTATTGAGTGAAGCTGATTCGAATATTTAGTATACAGATGGAATGGTGGACAGGCTTGTCAAACAGACAAATAGTCAGATATGGGACTCAGACATGTCGATGTATGGGCGACCGCACGTCGTTCTTTTTTACGCCTTTTAACATCCTATGGGTGTCTGACACTGTGGAGACAGACTGCGCTTAGAACGGAAAGCCTGACAGGTTGACAGAGAAACAGATTGACAGACAGCACACAAACGGATGGATGGATGGATAGATAGATGGATGGATGAATGGATGGATGGATGGATGGATGGATGGATGGATGATGGATGGATGGATGGATGAATGGATGGATGGATGGATGGATGGATGGATGGATGGATGGATGGATGGA
>JBCEWB010620255.1:0-17884 GCA_039654565.1 Peronia peronii
TACTCTAGAATGAACTTCCACGTCCTATAAATAGTAAAACTTTCCTTTCTTTCTGCTATTTCAGAGCTTAGTTGTGACTATATGCCGCAGTAAAGGTCAAGAAACTCTTAGTTTGGACAGAAAATGACATGGGGACCACATATAGGCCCCCAAGAACCCAGAAGTGGCTCTGTTGGAGGCCTTATAATTATGGGGGTTAGGAAACAAAATTCGAGAAAGCTAGGAAGAGGCAATAAATGGCACAGAAGTCATGAAGAGAGGGCTAGTACCGGAATGTAAAAAAAGGGGTTGTTTTGCGGCCAAAAGCCGAATATAAAACTCTCCATGTCAATTTTTCCGTGAAAAATAACTTTAAACGCATTCTTCTCAAAACCCGGTTTTTTGTCAGTATTTTGATATCTACTTTTTTGTTTCTGAACCGATTCTAACCAAATTTAGCACACATTATGTTCACAACAAAACTAACAAACCTACGTATGTGTGTCCCATTCTGTTGGTAAGTTTCAGAGAAAAATGGGTTTTTAGTTTGAAAAAAATGGCGAAATTTGAAATTTTGCTAATGGCATTTTCAAAAATTTCTAGAAAATTTTCTATTGCATACAAACAGCTGAAAATATGTAACTTTTTAGATGTCGAAAAAGATGTTCACCATGTTTCATCAAGTTCAGTTGAAATTTGACGGACTAGATAGATTCTGAAGTTAGCCATTTTAGAGATACCGAAATCCAAGATGGTGGCGTTGCCATGGCAACTATTTGAAAAAGTCGATTTTTTTTTTCACTATTTTCCTCTAATTTGAACATGCCGAATGCGATGGACAAGGTTAAAATAGCCTATCTTTAATAATAATAAAAAAATCACCTTCAGGACCCATTCTTGAGTTAGAATAAAAATTTCTTTCACACACAGAAAGGGAAATGAATCATCTTCACAGTGATACCAATAACTCCATATGCTCAAAATTTGATGAGAGCCTGATTTCATCGTGTCAGATCTCATATACATGAATCTCAATTTTATCATCATCACTTCTTTCTACAACATACAATTTCTTTAAAATATATTACAAAATTGCAAAACATATTAAGCTTCTATGGCAATACAAATTATACAATGAAAATACTATTTACAAACATCATGTTCAGCAAAAGAATGCAAAACTTTGTCAAAGAGCAAGTCCAAGAGCAAGGTATAGCAGAGGATCTTTTCTAAAAATGCTAACCACTGTAACTACTTATGTAAATGATGAATAATCATTCTCATGTTTTGCGTTGTGGAATAAGAATTAAATTACATACTATTACACAGTTTATCAGCTTCCTTCCATGTGCTGAGCTCATCACAAGTAAATTAAAACTAGCACAACTAGCTTCCACCACTCAATCATTGTGTAACTGGCAATGATTACTTCAGCACTCAATTACTGTCACAGTGAGCATTGCTTCGTTTAACAAGACTTGTAACTATCATCTCTAAGGTTGAAGTCATTATGACTGTGGAAAAGCAACTCCCAACTTCCTCACCTTATCTTTGGCTAGTTTGACCAGGCAAGCAGGACTGCTGAAGAGAATCTTGCCTTGGCAGTTTTCATAGGCATACGGGTCGTATGGTGTACATTGAGAAGTGGACTGGGCATAATTTTCTGCAGCAGCAGTGGTTGGTGCATTGAGGATTTCAGTCTGGTTGAAACTGTTGGATCCTGTGCCATCAGCTAGGTTTGTAATGCGATCAGTGGGGGTGGTGGGGTCAAGGCCCATGTTTGTTTCAAAGCTCGTGCAATTGGGACAAGAGGTACTCATAACCCCACCGCCATTAATTGATGTTCGAGGTGATGTGCTCAGTTTTCCACCAGGATAGGGCGGTGGGTTTGGGGGGTAGAGACCTCCTGGCGGTTCACTGGTGGGCATGGGAGTGCAGGTGCCGCTGAAGAAGGCTGGAGGTACGCCAGAGTTGGCTGACGGAGAGTACATACCAGCCAAGCCTACGCTGCCTGCATTGCCTGGACTCACTGGTGGTGCCTGGCACTGAACAGGACAAGGGTTGCAAAAGGGGAATTGTGACTGCTGCTCTGGTTCCACTATGGTGCAGGGGACACAGGGAGGGCAAAGGCAGGTGGGCGGGGGGACACTGGGCACAGCAAGACAACCTTCATCTGAGATTGCACATTTCAGCGTCTCCAGCACTGTGCGGAACCTGTGAGCTTGGTATGGATCGCAGAACACAACATGGGCTGTGTCAATTTTACCTCGAGATACATCTGCAACACAAAGAGAAAAATAATGCCAAAGATTCCAGGGAGCTTCAAACTTTCTGTTGTTGGGGTACATGCACAAAAGTATCAATTGTAAAACAAAATAAGACTGTCATGGACAATGCTAGACTTGCGCAATACTTGCCTCAAGTCAAGAAGTTTGTGTGCGAGTAAAAATTGTGAGTGACAAAGTAAAAAGATACCTCTATGCATGAACTGATTTTACTACTATTTTGCAAAATTACATTGCCCTAAAAAAAAAAGTTTTCTTAAAATGGGAACTATCTTCATTGTCATGAAATCTGCATCTGACCTCACAAGAATTAGTCAATACTCCAAGGAGCAGAGGCCATTGAAAGAAGCCATTGAAACTTTCTGATCTGAGCACCATGAAGGAACTATTTTTTCCTCATCAGCCATAAGCATTACTATCTCAGCCAAATTCTCATCACTGGAAAACTCATCAGAACATACAAAATTGATCAACAGGATGGTAAATCAGAATACTTCTGCAAACTTCTACAATACTTTTTGACTGAAGGCTGCATTTAAAGAAATTTGTGGAGAATGGTTTTTTTTTTTTTTCATAGAAGACAATTGTCATGAACCTTTAATGTGAATGGGTGTTAGTTTTGACATTGTAAGTGGTAATCAGGCGATGAATGCGGACGAGATGCACACAAGAACGAAGAAATAAGAACAGGAATCCTCGACGTTGAAATGATGCAGACTTTATTGCATGTGCTTGATAACAATACAAACTTCAGGGCAGCTGTCTAACTCCAATGCATACGGCACTCACTGCATTGCACTTTCTCTCCAGCTGAGCCCTTAAATAGACATCAGCTCATCTCGAACTCTCTCGAACCTACCAGCCCTCATTACCATTACTGCCACACATAAAACCGTGACGTAGTGCGCATTGTGAACTCTCTCCAACCTACCAGTCCTCATTACCATTATCACCACACATAAAATCGTGACGTGGTGCACATCTCATGACGTACTTCACACACACAAGGTCTGACTAAAAACCATACCGTACAAAATACTTAGAGAGTATCTCAGACACGTTCGGTGACCCAGTATTTTCACGGGCCAGCATACGTACGCTCACAACACACATTTGCATGGGCCCAGTATATACAATTACGATCCGTTAACCATTGTTCACAACGCATACTTGCCTGTACCCAACATGTATAATCATGATTCGTTACAACAACATACAAAGGAGATGAACTCTTTCTATACCACAGGTGATATGGGATTGTGATCATAATTATTATTAACAGGAGCAGACAAAAATACTCTTGGGTATTTCAGATATGAATTTCAAGGTGAAAGTGTAACATCTAAAGTGTGTAGTGTTATACATCATTTCAAAGCCAACAAATGTCCAATTCTAAAAATGATACAAGAAATCATTTTTGCAAAGCGAGTTACTTGTAGCACACGAAAGAAAACTGGTGAGCAAAGGAGAGATGATATAAGAATAACAACGGCTGCACAGTTTCAGCAATATTTGAAGAAAACAAATAGAAGAAATTAGAAACTTTCACTCTAAAGCAAAACTATACTCAATTTTCAACAAATTGATACTAAATACTTTGTGCCTCCTAGTTCTCTGTTAATTTTTGAAAATGTTGGGGGGCGTTGAAATGTGGCTTTTTGCTTTTACTTTTTGTTTTCCTTTTCTGCGAAAATTTACACAATCCTGCGCACTTCGGTGACACATTTTGGTGCCGGATGCTCCTAGTTTCCTATTTCACTTACTTTTGGCATTAAAAATGCAGAACATTGTATATACGGATCAATTCAGCGCTGCTTTTCTGAAATACTGATATATCGGTGTATGGCAAAAATAGCAACCATCGGCATACTGATATATCGGTGTGTGGTTTAGAAAGAGTTATATCAGGTCTCTTTAGGCTTTCCAGCTACATCTATAATGCACACCTTGTAAAAAAAAAAAAGCACTTTATGGTGCTACAGACTTGAAAACTCATTACAATGGACATGGAAATTGGGCACTGTTTTCAAATGGGGTTCAAGCATCATTCTAATGATACTAAATTAACAATATTGAATTCACGAGGAGAATTTCATCTATAAATTATTTTTTTTAAAAATGGCTCACCTGGATTTACAAATTACATGCAATGACATGCGGTCCTGTTTTCAAACTCTATATTTTTTCTCACAAGTTGAAAAACTATTTCTACATTTTATGGTCTTTCTTACAGTTGTTTTTTTTTCTGAAGCACTGTTATTTGCACTTGATGCCTGTTTGGCAAAAGACTGGCAACTCTATGGAACTAAACCATCTAATGCAAGCTGAAAGAGATAGAAACTAAAAAGAAAATATAAACTCAACTCTTTTGCTTCTGTTGTTCATAACTATTTACAGAAGAAAGTTATCATAGTGTACATTAAGTGCAATATTATTAGTTTCCTTTTTTTTCAATATATTGATAAATGATAAAATGTCACAAATTTCACAAAATATGAGCGAAATCAGATCTGGACATCACCTGTTGTTTGCTGCGGGTCAATGGTAACCTCTTTGGAATCTTGACTGCCACCGGGAGGACTCTGAAACAAAGATAATGATGATTACAATTTTCATTGTGTTCCACAATTACTGCCAAGTTTGAGGCTATTCACACATATTATGATATAATTATGTCACTAATCCACATTACAAACAGTGAAAGTCAAAATCAAAAGAATGAATTTGCTTGCAAGAATCCAGAACCCTGCACAACATAAAACATTTGAGACGCGACACAATAAAATCACGCGCTCGTCAAACTGAGACGACCAGAGAAATCACGTGCTTTTCAACAGTGAATGAATTTTTGACATTATTTTTTTTTCTTCACATAACACTTCTATATCAATATAAAAATGTATGTTCTGAATTAAACTTGCTGAAACAGATTGAGTAAAAGCCCAAAAATTGCAATTTAGTGGCATGGCTCAATAAGGATAAAAAAGGATTAACAAAAGTGATCGGCCATTTTCTCACTAAATTCAGCTGCAGCAATAGGTCACCCCCATCGTCTTTGATTGCCAATATCTCGACATCTACTTAAGGTAGAACAACAATTTTTTCACACACAGAGAGGAAAATGAAAAATCTTCACAGTGATACCAATAACTCCATAAGTTAAAAATTTGATGAAAGCCTGATTTCATCATGTCGCATCTCATTTCTATTAGTGATATCTTCCAGATAGCAGACTGATTTTTGTCCGTACCCTGGTTGGTACACACTCATGCTACAAAATGTAATGCAAATCCGCAGAATTTCTTTGAAATAAACTGTTCATTAGTGGGTCTGCATTTGCTAAGTTTTAAAAGGGTTCACATTGAACTTGTTATACCTCAAACTGCTGAAAGCTTTGTCCATCACAAAGAGTCTAAAGAGATGAGATTTTAGCCATTAAATCATTGAGGCTCCTATATTTTCGCAAAGTGTCTGTCTGCATTAATCTTGAAGATCCTTTTTTTCTTTTTTAAATGAATATAAAGTATGGAATATCTTCTAACCTCTCATGAAGTTTCTGAAACGAAAATGGTTGCAGTTTAGGAATTTGTGTAATACCTTGCATCCATGAACAATATTGTCATGGTGAGAAAGAGAATTTCACAAGGGATTAGCTGAGAACTGATAAAAATACAGGTCTTGAGCTGCTTCCAGCAAATCTGTTCAACAAACTCAGATCAAATTCAGATGGTAAGTTAAAGTTAAATATAATTACTCAGCATGATCAGTAGAGAGATGTGCTAGATATCTTGGAAGCCACTGGCAAATGTTTCAGGTCCCAAAGAAAGTCCTTTAAGCTGATCACGCAATGAAATGATTTGATCACATGTAAATGTATGAGTATAGCCACTTCGCTGTAAATCACCTTGCAGGGTTTAAAGTTAAAAAAGGGAAGACTTAAAAAGACTGTCTTGAATCAAATGTGAATATATAGAATACCAGTCTTGTCAAAATGAATGCTCTGCATGATAAACATACATGTCATTGAGCAGGTAAATGGTGCATGAACAACTGACATTGCATTTTTTGTAAGTCTTGAAGAACTGATGTAGATAAACAAAAAAACAAAACAAAAAAAAACCAAAAGATCTACAGGATGTTGATTTTCACAATGATATCTGTAGACACTGACCTGCTTTCCATAATCATGCCTGTAGAATCAATACATTCAGTCATTTCAGTTGCATGATAAACAGAGACTCATCATTGCATCAACAAGTTCAAACTCAAAGCTCATCAAAACTGTACAACTTACAACAGTGCCCATGAACAATTTTCAAACTGAAAAAAATTCTCCTGTAATGGTGGTTAGTTTCAACCAGTCCTAGTACTTCTCCTTAACAGGCACAAGGGGTATTGTACAAGCAGCGTCAAGAAAGAAAAAAATAATTTCCTTTTGTCATCTGAAAGGCTGATCACAAAAAATATGATGAAATTAAAAATTAAAAAGTTTCCTTACATATGGAATTTTTTAAAAAATTCATGCTATATGTTTCAAGCAAAGAGTGCAAAAGTGATTTTTTCCTTCTTTACACTGCTAGCTCAAAATCTCTTATGTCTGGCAGAGAGAAGGAGCAGAGTTGGTCAAAACTTATCTCCACTGTCTCACTCACAAATGATCAACTAAAAATTAAAAAGCTGTGATAATCCTAAAAATGAAAGGGCTTCAATATCATATAGCGATTGTAAAATAAAACAGATGGTGCCATGGACATGTGAGACTTGTGCAAAACTTGCCTCAAGTCCAGAAATTTGTGTGCAGAGAAAAAAGTGTGAGAGATAGAGTGAAGGCTGAGACAGTGTTTTCAGTTGTAGAGGATATGTTACTTGTGAGGCGGAGACATTATTATCTGCTTGTTTAGCTGGTTCCACAACCACGGCACACCACGCCACACCAGCTGCTGAAGTGGAGTTCAGAAAGGTCAAAGTGCTGATGTAATGGGTCACAAAGACCTGAAACACATGAAAGTGCATCCCATAACACTGCAAAAACAAGTTTTGAAAGTTCAGACAATAACTGCAGGGAAATTGACAAATGTCTTATTTCACTACTGACAGTGAAAACAAACTGGTCAACTTTTGAGCCAATGAAATCATATCTGGAGCAACAAAAACAAGGAAACCCAACTAAGCTTCAAGTTTGGTACAATCCATGCAACACTGCAACATAAATGAGTAAAAAAAAAAAATCAGCCTAGTCCTTTCTCATCTACCTGTATTGTCAAGTCCTGAAAATATTCAGAAAATAGTGCAAAACTGTCTTACAATTCTACAATTTATCTTCACATCATATTTTCTCAACATAAAAGAGCCTGGTGCAAACAAATTAGAGCAAAAACAGCTCCTACCCTTTCTATTGCACGAAGGACATTGCACAATGTACAATTCATTGCACAATGAATTTAGACCATCTAATGTTAGGCTTCTTCATGGATCATTATCTTGCACTCTTCTGAAAACAATCTACATCTTCTTTATGATAACAATAAGCATGACTGTTTTCCAGGCCCTCAACCCATATGACAGTTGTACACAGACATATGGTATCTGCACTATGAAGAAAATTTCAAAGCAAACAGAGTACTTCTGCATCAAGCAAATACAGTCATAATAGTCAAGTATCTCACCTCACTAAGAAGTGAGATGATCTGCACATAGCCTTGCTTGGCTGAGACATCAATAAGGACTCGAACACCACCAGCCACTCTCAGACCTCCAAATGTGGCATAGCGAGCCACCATCTGATATACCACAACTGCTTTGCCTGGTCTTAGATCTGTGTGAGAAACAATCAATAATCCGTTACCAGATTTTATACTTAACTCATGAAAAGTAGGTTATGTTATGTTCTTTAATTCACTGACCAATTCTCTGCTAACAATGGTACAAGGCAGGTCCAAAAAGCAGCCTCTCATATGCAGGATAATGCACATGGTATATCCATGATCTGCTCACTATCAATCATCTCTTCTCCCTTTTGAGCCGATGTTCTGACCACCAATCAGCGTTTTTCATCTTCAGAATCTGCTGCTAGACACCACATGCTGATGATTGACAGATGGCCTAGCTGTGAAAGTCCAATTCAGGCAAAGATCTATAATCTGCTTATTCATGTAACAATTAGTAACAATTAATAACAGTGAACACTTTTGATTGCCTGTGGGACAGTGAGGGGACAGATGCTGGTTGGCTCGCCCGCAGTGGACAGGATTGAGTGCGGGTGGTGGGTCAGCAGTGGGTCGAGCTGGGGGGAGATTGATCATGCACTGATATTTAGTACTGGACTGCAAAATTCATGTAGCTGAGAAGCTGCTAAACTTTAGACAAACATGTTTCATCTTGTGTGATGTCATTTGGATTTCCTTCCATTATGTTTCCACAGGATTCAATACAGATTTTAATTATTTTCTTTTATTATTTTATAGGTTTTAAAAAAAAAAGACTCAACTACACAAGTTACATAGTGATATTTTTCACATATTCCTGCACAGTTGTGAAATCTCTGAACTTGATTTCAAACCAAAATTCCAAGGCAATGAGCAGTTCACCAAGGTAAATTTTACAATATATTCCTCGGTCATGTAAAATACATTTAAATAAATCACACACAATCTCTCATTCAAAGAACAATGCCACAATATGTTGAACTAGATCTTGAAAGATAATAGTGAATCTAAAACATACTGGGTCACATACTGAAATGCAATCCAAAACAGTACATACCATACACAGCTAATGTCTACATGCACACTAAGCCCCAAAACATACAGAGTTAAATTAAATATTAAGAGTACATTAAGCTAATATCTGCATGACACTGAATAAGAAAACGAAAGTATATGAAAAAAAAAAAAACCACAATAAAAACAGAAATAATAAAGAGTGAAATTCGTAATAGACTAAAGACTTATTCCAAATATAAACAGACAAAATATGCTGAACAAAATCCAATACATGCTTTATTGAATAAAAATCCAACCTTCATTTAATGATCTTAATAATTTTGAACACTGGGTACTGTAATGAGTCAATTACCATCAGGATTGTTGTTATTTTCATAGACTCGCTGAGAGGGTATTGTTTGTGGAGTCTCTGAGGTCTTACTTGCTGAGGGAACTGAGTAGTTCTTACTATCTCGCTGAAAGTACAAGCAAAAATAGACAAATCCATCTGTAGTTTGTGGATCACTTCTGAATGACTGATGCAATGTAAGGAAATCATGGTTTCATATTTTCATCTCAACATTCATAATGTTCAGCTACATGCAATTAGCAAATATTTTCCTGATGTGAAGTGGAAGAGAGTGTCGCAAAACTTCAAGGAAGAATAAAAAAACAACAACAAAAAAATCATCCCTGATGTCTGTCTTAAGATGGACAGCGAGAAAAAGAAAGAAATCTTTCTTTTTTTTTTCTTCTTCCGGTCCAATAATGGGAGCAAAATGTGTCTCATCAAAGGATGACTAAAGATCTACTAATATCTGGAATTGATCTCATTTCACACTTGCTACTTCTTGTTACGAGTGTAGCACAGTAGAGCAAACAAATAAGTCTGCCCTTCTAAAACTATATAGCTAATGTTAAATGAATGTTGAAAGGATAGGAAATCATCAACTCATTATGTAAAATGATTGCCTTGACTGACTTTAAATACGTTTGCTTTAGTGATCATATATATGATCATATATATGTATATCCATATCTCATCACCATTTAGTAGTGCTGGGCAGAAATCTGAATCTTAATTTGGATAACCAGTTCCACAGTTCAACTTGAATAATTAAATTTTCCAATTTATCCAGTTCATTTACCTGATTTTGACATGATTCTCTTCTTCAATAAAGTGCCAAAATAAAGCAGAGAAAAATATGCAGAAAATACTGGAGAAGCCATTGAATGAATGAGCATGGGAGAGATTTTCTCTTGAAAATATTATACCATGTATTAAGATGATGAAAAGGTCAGGCTAAACTCCTGATATAGGCAGGCACGTTGACCAATGTTTAGTACTGCTCACATTTAGTATGTGCTCGTGCTGTAAAATTGGAAATAAAATTAAACAAAATAAAAACAATGAAGCAACGGGTAAGCGCGGGCAGGGCAAATCCACATGTGACTGCGATGCGACTGAGCCAGCCAGCGCCGAGCAGGCTGACGGACCAGACGTGTGTTATTATTATCCAGGAGTTCAGATCTAGATCTACAAAGCGGCTCGCTGTAGAGAATCGCTGCCTCGATGAAAATGGATAAAAATCCAGTTGTTAGAGCCAGTTTATGAACTATGAAGTCTCTTTTCGTGCAAGAAGGGCCTCGCAGGCAGGATTTCAGGCAGGTTAAGTGTTACCACAGACTGACACTCATTGATAGACTCAAACTGTTAGCTCTAGCTATCGAGCTCTCGATAAAAAAAATTGAAAAACCAAGGACTAGATCTAGATCTAGGACTGTCATTCGCCGCCGAGTCTTCAACTGGTTCAAGTACAGAACTGGTTGTGCACATTAACTAGGCTTATGATGACAGACTACATTGCAAACTAAGCTTGAAACATGATTAATTATACTTTGTCATGTGTTGGTATTTGAAGATGTTGACATGATTCTATTGCTTAACAAACTGAAAATAAAGCAACAAAAACATGCAGAAAACTTAGAGAAGCCATTAAATGAATGAATATGGGAGAATTTCGCTTGAAAACATATAGATCTAGAACTAGATTACAGTGGTGCAAGAGTCGGACTGTAATCGTATTAGGTCGGCATGTTTAATAGTATTTAGGACTGTATAGTATATGCTCGTGTTGTAAAATTGGCCATAAAATTAAACAAAACCAAAACAACGAAACATTAGTTCATTATGCTGCATTAAGCAACTAGATCTAGATCAACTTACGTTCTATATGCGTCTTTCAACCTCCTGGTGAAGGTTATCTCGATTAGATCTAGTGCTATCGGCTTGGGATTGTGATGAGCGGAAGGGGTATGGGGGAGGGAGAGCTAAGCGTGCGTGCCGTCCACAAGCGGGGCAGACACAAAACTGCGACTGAGTGGCGAACGAGACCAGTCATGTATTATATTTAGATCTATAAGGTAGCCAAGCGGCTTGCTGTGCTAGGGAAGATCCAATTCAAAAGCAGAAATTAAATTGCAAGTTGATAGGGTAGATCCAATTCAAGAACAAATTAAATTGCAAGTTGCTGCCCAGATGAAAATGGATAAAATACAGTTTATAACCAGTTATTACGAAGTGGATAATTAAAAAATCCAGTTTATCAAAATCCAGGTCGATGCCCAGCACTACCATTTAGGTTGTTTTCTGGAAGTTGAGACTGTCCTTTGTTAAATATTTCAAGCATATGACAACAGAAATCAAGATGCTGCTACTTTTGCTGTTCTGTCAACTGGCAAAGGACCCCACCTGGCGGACACCTTGCACACTTGTAATCATTCATGTAAAATTTCCCAAATACATAGTGATGAGAGCTCCAATAAATGCTCTATCTCCCTATATGACACTCTTTTTGCTTGATCACACTTTTCACAGCAGCTGTTGTTTGTCAGGTGATAAAAGTTGCTGGGCGATCACATCAGTGATCATCTTCTAGAGATGCTCTACGTCATTTGAATTTACACAACCAAAAGAAGACTTGCGTTCTAAAAGCTACAGAAGTGAAAACAAAAACAACAACAAAAAAAAAAACAGCATGCAAACTTTCATAGCAATCCTTGGCCACTAATCCCCTTCAAGTACATGTCGTCATAACAAAACATTGCTAAAAAAATCTTAGCGTTGGAGGTCCATGGTGAACTTACGAAAATTGAAAAACATAAACATTGCGTCTAGTGTCAGTATAGCCTATGTAGATGGGGTATTGATCTGAAACTTTGTGGAAATTCCCTATATATATACTATATCATACTTGGCAGGTGAACAAAAAAAAAACAATTATCTAGCTCAATTCTGTCTATCCAAATCCGGAAACATACCTCCATTTTACTCCAAAACTTCCTGACTACTGTGAGGGCAAATGTATGTCTGCGCTGCGAGGTTCTCTGACCATGTTATTATCAGCTTCATCTATATCTGAGAATCAATCTCTAGTGACAAGTTATATCCGTGCCTGAAACTGATACCACTGAAGACAATCTTTTTTCACTTCCAACAGATTCCATAAGTCATCAGAGTTCTCTGGTAAACTTTGAGTGAGATGATGTTATTTCACCCATTTCCATCCAGCTCTTTTACTGCTTGTTCTCCTAATAGTTCTTCTCCGTGGAAGTTGTTCTGTCTTATTGAAACTTCTAATGGAGTTTGAGGTTTTCTCATTCTCTTCCTGAAGAACCAGCACAGGATTCATATTCAGAATTAACCTCTCAGGACCAACCTTTTGTTGGATATCTTGTGTCGGACCAACAACGCTGCCAAACCGAGGAAGAGATGTCCAGTGGAAAAAAAAAAGAAATTCCTAAAATTTGCCTAGTGCATCAAAATCTCAACATAGCTAATCCCTTTCTTTTCCAGACTGCATAAGAACCATATGTATGCAAAAGGGGGTGATTTGAAGTAATAGTTTGTTCAGCATGCCTTGACCGCAAGAAAACAATGATCAAAGTAAGTTATGGAGTGCTTTCTCATGCTTGAGTTGGATGCTGGAGAAAGGATAGCGAGTTCTTAGATTCAGGTGAGAAGTTAGTAGATTGGGTGTTATATTAATTATAATGGATCTAGATCTATACAACAAAAGTAGGAAAACTAAGCTTGTTATGGGACAAGAGAAATCTTTGAAATGCTCTGAAAAGGATCTATATTCCAAAACATTTGCTACAGAAACCCTTAAAAACAAAATTTGCGTTTTTACAAAATAATATTTCAGAACTATTATTTTGCTAGGCTGATATGAGATCTACCTTATTATGAAAGGCTTTCGCTTCTCCAGTTGTACTTTTCTTTCATATTCAGGCGAAACTATGATCAAACTCAGGTACAAAATCAATTTCTTCAGACAAAAAAATCATCTGTGTATGCATCAAATACCCACAATGTGTTGTACTACAATGAGAAAGGTAAGGCTTGCGGTACAAACATGTAGAAATCACCCACCTACACACCACTCATGAAAAACAATCTACCACTAATCTACCACCACTCATGGTCATAATCAAGTAGGACATACTGTATGAGGGTCTGACATAGTAGCCTCTCCATACATTTACTACATAGGTGAGTGAGGCTATTATGATTTCATCACTATTTATAGCCTCAAACCTAAGGTATAAGAGGATGGATTGGCCTTTGCCTTTTCAGTCATGTAGACATTGGGACAGCCAAACCAGTCATGCTTGTTATTGTTTCTTAAGAGGCAGTACTGAAAATTAATAGGCTTTCTTCAGTTTCATACTGATAACAATGAAGAGCTGTCAACGTGACTCTTGAAATTAAATGTATCTAGATCTTGGTCATTAACAATGAACTCACGGAAACCAAACGCGCTAATAATGTAAAAGAATAGATCTGTCACTTCAGTTCAACTGGCTCATCATGTTGATGAAAATTTAATGAAAAAACCAGACATCTGCAGACAGTATGACATTCTGAACTCGATCTTGTCTATGATCTTGAATATCAAAGTCGTAACAGTTCCAACTCTTACAGGGAAGATAATAAAGTAACTAAACCATAGAGATATTGAGTAATAATAATAATATGAATGGTATGAATTAAACTGCCTCAAAGGGTTGTATTTCTTGTTTCAAAATGGCCTTTTTGGCTATTGCGAAACAGCGATAATATGAAGTATTTTTCCATTCCAGGACAAATTTTGTATCAACCAGTTTAAAAGTGTGTTTCAAAACTAGTGTACAAAAATGTGCTAAAGAAGGAACAAAACTAAAGATACCATAGGATTTAACTAACCTAAAACCATAATTATGGAAAGTTTCGTGTTTCTAATGCTAATTAGAATATGGAATTTGTTTTGTTTTAAATCAGCCCCAAAAACCCTGGTCAAAGGGGTTTGTGTCTCTCGCCCGGGTCTGGCCCTGAGTGAGTTTCAAAGGAATAAATGAAAAGGGATTGATGATTGATGAAACAGAAGAAATAATTATGATGTCTTGGCTTCTGATCAGCTGTAGAGGGAAGACAGGAACTCACTTTTATTAACAACGATTTCTGCTGCGTCTGTGGGATCTTAGACCACTTGTCTGTTTGTTTGTTTGGTTGTTTTGGGGTTTAACAGCACATCAGCGCAATTACAGCACATTGTGCCTCGCCACAGTGAGAAACGTTTATATGTCAAAAAGAGTGATGAAAATACATATCTACATTATAAAATTGTAAGAAAACCCACAATCGGGTTATGGACTGGAAAACTGCTGAATGGATCCATCTGGAGTTTGGCACATAACACTGTTGCATATGGATCTGTGCTTCTATGTACATAAACCCGAAAAAAAAAAACTTGCTATCTTTGGCCTTATTCTACAAATGCGGTAATAATTGAATAATAAACTCACGAGGATGCTTGATCCGAATTGTACGTTTGATAGTATGATGCATTCAAAACACGTTTTCTTTGAGTAACATTCAGTTTAATCAACCAAAATATCAGCATCGAGGTGCGCATGCTTACTATACACTTTAAGTCGCAGGGCTATATATTTTAAAAAATCTCCCACAGAGGGTTCTCTTCTAGTAAAGTATAATACTGTATGGACGATGTCTGTAGCAGTTATAAAAGAAATATTGAAACGTGTATAGAAATTTAGATAGTCAAAGATTGTAGAGTGGATCTCAGACTGCTTCCTTTCTTTTAGTGGTAGATTGTTTTTCATGAGAGCTTCATTTACTGGAGTCTCCCCTTCATTCATATTTGAAACTTCAGATTCCAGCTCACTGTGATTCAAAATTTCCACTGCAAATCCACTGCCCATATTTACAGATTTCAAGTGATGACTTTCTTCCGTTGCTGGTTAAGCTGCTGTCTATCCTCCATTCCATAACTGATACTGAAAGTTCTCCATCATGACGTGAAGGATTTCTCCCTGAGTCAGACATACCCAGCTCTATTGCTACATTAGTGACTTTTCTGGTGGTAGCACTTCCACTATTCACAGTAAGCTGACTCACTCACTACAGGAAGGCATGCAGTTTTGAATACAGAAATAATGAAGAAAAAAATTTGTTTCACAGGGATGTCAAACTGTTTTCACAAAAAAGTCAGAAAATTCTGTATAGCAAATTAATTATTTTTTATGAAACCATGATTCTCCTGCGGATTCGGCAAAGTCGGCAGCTGAGCAGCCAAAACTAGGGAAGCCGGCGACGACCAAAAAAAGTCAGAGTTCCGACTAAAGTTGCAAGTTTGACATCCCTGTTTTCAGGGCCATGGCACGAATTCTCTCTCCAAATGGTTCTGATTTCATCTAGTCCTACATTATGTCATTGTTTCCTATGATGCTCTCCAGTCTTCTACCCCCTTTTTGCTTGTAGCAGACTGGCTGATAATTTGACTGAGCAAACAATGTGAGTAAGTCATGGTCAAAGAAGTTGACATGACAATCGTGCTAGAACTATAGGTATGACTACAACACATGTATTCTGAGTGCTGTGAAGAAAAGCTGAAATGTTCTCCCATGTTGTTGCCCTGCACAAAGAATTACCTTAGCTGATGACACTCCTGTGTCAGCCATTGTTTCGGCGCTGTCTGCCTCTGTGGGACCGTTGGACTGTCTGCGCCTACTTTCAGATCCACTTCTCCCTCTCACAGATTCCTTTCTGCTTCTACCAAACTCATCACTATAAGAGGATTTCCGAGAAATCCTTTCAGTTCCATATCTACCCTCTCTGCTCCAATCTGGAGTTTGATCCTCATCTTCCTTTGCGGACCGGTAGATATCCCCACTATCAAGATACTCAGCCGATCTTTTAGATTTTCTCTCTTTGACACGATCATCTGAACTTTCCTTCGACCGCCCGCATGAAGCTGCAGTCAGCTGGGAATCTGCATCAGAACCTCTCCTTCTCAAAACAGTCTCATCTTGATCCCGCTTACTACCTCTCACAAGTTCCTGTCAGGAAATGGTAAAAACACAAGAATTAGCCGCTTTGATCAGTGACATTGCTTGTAAATATGATGTATAAAAACAAAAATATGTAGCATGAGCAGGTGACACAAATGAGATCTCAATTTTTTTTTACGCACAGAGTTCCTGGTCCTTGTAGAAAACAAAATGAGCACAGTCTACTTTGATGCCAATATCATTTGGCCATAACTCTTCTGTACCACGATATTCATCTTCAAGGTGACTTCTGTGACTTCATTGTCAATGAAATCATATTTTCTCAACAAAGCCCAGCCTTTTTTGACAACTGACACGAATTTCATCTGGATGCGTGACTGTTATTAAACCTAGGGAAAGCAAAGAAAGATATGAATCTACAAGAGCCTTATTGCTGATAAGGGGCAAGGGAGCAAAAATGGAGGAAAAATGTGAGTAAAGGCATAGGATAAAGCAAAATAAGACATAAAAGTCATGGAAAGAACTCTAGCATATGAAAAAAAATATTTTGGGGTTGCGAGTTGGATCAACAGTTACTTAAGCCTGTTTTTCTAGCAGCAAAAAGAAATTTAAATGCGTTTTTCTCAAAAGGAGGTATTTAGCACAAATAATTATGTAATCTTCTTTTTCATTTCTGGAGCAACTGCCATGACATTTGGCATAAATACAGAACAAAACAATATTCAAAAAATGGTCAGAGGAGATTTTTGATTACATTTTAAATTTTTAAGAAACTTGAGATTTTGGGGTCAAATTTTCAGAAAATCTGTAGGGTTTTTTTTACATATTGATTTTAAAAATGGAGTGTTATTCCGCACCTGAGTTTCAGGTGTAGAATGCGCAGTAGACACTGTGGGCAGTACTATCACTGCAAGTCTGTGTGATAGGATAGATATACCAGCGGGAGATTAAATCTTGTTTACGATCTGAGTAGGACGTCCATCCAGTGAGATATTTTTATTATGTATCAATATTTTTTATGCAAAGTTTACTTCACCTCAAATAAACAATTTAAAAGATGGCTCAAACTGTTTTGAAAATGAAATCACACATAAATTGGTGAATGGGAGAGTGAGTGAATAATGAATGGCACGGAGGTCCAGTTCTAACATAGGCCTGCTTGTGATTTCAGCCTGACACCATCCCCTCTCCCCCCTCCCAACACCAAAAAAAAAATGGTTCAGTCGTAATCGTATACTTGTAGGCTACTTCATACTGCAAATGACCAGTGTGAGAATCGATGTCAATTCAAGTACTATCATAGACGATCACTTATTGTTTCAACACTGGTTTTGCATTTCTGTCTTGCAGAAACTTGACCATGCATAGATCAAAATTCAGTCTGGTAAACTTAAGCGAGCCTTAACTAACCACACTTCTCATGGTAATAAAAATCCCTTCGAACAGAAAACAAGAAGGGGTTGGACTTGGAGTTGGGGGGGGGGGGGGAGGGATGAGTGAGGGGTGGTGATGGGGGAGGGGGGTGTGAGGAAAAGAGAGACCTCTTTTTTGCTGCTTTTTCCCCTG
>JBCEWB010620476.1:0-30849 GCA_039654565.1 Peronia peronii
TTCTAGATCTATACACTATACAGGTATACATGTAGTACAAAAAGCAACCCGGCTACTCAAAATAAGACTAAGGGACTGAGAACGTAGAAACAGAGACAAATGAACATACATGTACAACATGTACGGATATTTTAAAAATATTATATGACGACGAATAGGTTATATATGTACGCATACATGTATATTATGCAATGGCGTGTTTGTATGACTGCGTTGCCACAAAAAACATGTGTAATGAATAAACTACGACACAAAAAATGTTATTCTTTGAATGAGGCGTTTATTTGTGCCGATATCAGATCCAAACAAACAAACTAATAAACAACAAACATAAAGAAGACTGAACAATTTCAGCAAACAAAACAAAGCAGTACGAACCTCTTTTGGACTCGTTTTAGAAATTTATACATGTACAATTTCTCACTTGCAAAATTATTATACACCAAGTCTACACAAAAGAGACAGATCACTGGGCCTTCAGCCCACAATTTTATTCGCTTGAGAGATCTTGAGGGTCAAATTACTTGTGTGTTAAAATGATGATAAGCTTACTTTGATCAGTGAACTATCCTTCTCGGTGCACAGTGTGCACTTTGAAAATGCGAGATTTTCCCCTTGATAACAAGTGACCTAGTTAACAAATGTATCTAGACCCCTGAGTGCTATCAATAACTCACACACACACACACACAGAGAGAGAGAGAGAGAGAGAGAGAGAAAAAAAAAAGAAAAGAAAATGACCCCCCTCCCCTTCAAGAAAAAAAGATACAAGCAGTTCAATCTTTTCTAAATCATAACCATTACCTTCAAATCACACAGTGAACTCCCTACGGACCAAAGTAAACTGATCATGAACAGCATATACATGTACATGTGTTACGGTATCTATAACTCGGCACTTTCATTCTGTCAATGTCAGCTTTCATACCACGTCATAAATATACATTTATTTACAGTAAAAAAACAAAACGATATTGTTAAAAATACATTTTGGAAGCAAGAATGTCCTCATATTGCCATCTGTGATTCGATAGGCAAATCGTTGTTATGTGAACCTCGATTCTTCCATCCAGCTCCAGCGAGGATGATGATTAACTCCCTTCCACCCCCCTTCCCCCCGCATTTATTGTGACACTTTCTATCCTAAAACCAGCGCGACTGATTCCTACACCAACAAACTGAATTACAAGTCTATCCAAACATATACTCCACCATCTCGACACATGTTGATTTCTCCCGCATCACCATCGGAGTTGGCGGACAGCCGTCACTGATACTGTGCCCTCTCCCTCTCTCAGTCCGTGTGTTGTGCGTAAAATAAAACATACCTGAGTCCGAATGCATCTTTCAATTTCATTTATTGATTGGAAAAAAAAAAAAAAACCCTTATGATACAGAAACAACCACCAACCACTCTGCACCCAACATCGTGTCTCAATGAGCCATTCAACAGCTGGCTAAGATACCTTTGCCAAGGGCAAAAGGTATAAGACAAACATTGTAAAGAAGGAAAATATTACTCCAACTCCTGTTTCCCCCCCCCCCCCCCCAAAAAAAAATCACAACGAGAAAAACATTTTCGTCACATGGATAATTTTTCAAAATTTTCCGATACTCATGTGTTACATAATATACATGTATATGTAACAGGAGAAAGCGCAATTTTCTTTCCAAAGTCTATGCTATATCGCTTGAACCCAATAAAGAGAAGTTTCAAAGGTCAAAATAGTTCACGGAAGTCTGGATTTACATGACAAGGATTAAAACAACAACAGCAACCGACATGGATGCACTTTTTGAATTCAATAATTTAAACCAGATGCCCAAGCCGAGTTACTTGAGGTAGAGAAATAAAGAAAAAAAAAAAGAAACAGCTGTGGCAAAAAAAAAAAAACCCTTACACAGAGCAACGATATGAGTGTCCGAGACTGAAGGTGCCGACCAAAGTCTGTCTGTCCCAAAATGATTTGTCCCCAAGGTCATAATTAAATTCAGCTTGGTTTAAAGCTAAACATCAACATCAACACTGCCAAACCAACACCAGTAACAGAACAGCTACACTGCGCCATTTCAACTGATTCAATTTCTAACATACAGTCAAGACAAAATCTTGGCTAGGAAAAAAAAACAACAACAACAACAAAAAACAAAACAAATCCTCATTGAAAAACTTGTAACACAAGCAATTCACATTCTCCAAACGGCCTTCGTTTGTAAGATATTTACAAATGCATTGTATTGTTGCTGAGGGCTAAATTACATGTAATAAATCTGCCTGTTCAATAATAATAATAATAATAAATTTTTTAAAAGCACAAATGACATTTGCTTGTGATCGCCTCCTTATTCTGCATCTCCAGTTAAACCTATATCAAACAAAATGAGTGTACAAAAAAATGTTCTTTCCTATTCCTGGACAACACCCGAGGGGCTCTGTGTTTAGCATAAACAATTTGGACTCCTTATCAGTAAAAAATATCTTTCATCGTCCATATCCTTACAACTGATAGAAACCACTGTATCCCACGTCAGGCAGAAGTTAGAGTTTCATAACGGGGGTGCTTCCATCATTTCATTGATATGACCCCCATGCACATGTGCAGCACAGGTTGCTTCCCTTTCAACAAAGCTAGTTTTGTAATATAATTATATAACATGTACAGAATTTTCCCACGGTCGAAATAGCTTGAAACTAAAAAAAAAAAAAAAAAAATAACTGCAACAATTGCAGATTTTCCCCTAGATCTAGATCTCTGCCTGTACATGTATTTGCAACACTGGTGGCTCAGAATTTGTGGAGAATAACAACACCACCAAAAACAAATCCGCTCGCTTTCTTGGCTGATGTGAGATACGGTGGTTTGGCTCTCACACTATAAAGCAAAAATGACTTCACATTATTTGCCTTCAGAAACTGAGAAATCTAGCTACTGCCCTTACTTCTAACAACTAAATTGCACGCTGATTAAAAACACACACCAAAACTGTCTTTCAGTCTAAAACCTCACCACTGACATGGACAATTAAAAAAAAGCAAGATCATCCGTGATAAAAAGCTCTGACTGAAATGTATGTATGAAGCCAGAGATCATTCAACATTAAGTAGTCATTAAAAAAAAAAGAAACAAAAAACAACAGACAATAAAAACCTATTCTGTTCCATGGAAGTCAGAGATCAAACCTTTCGGGACTCTAACATGCAATGGGCAGAACACAAAGGTTCAAACACATGAACATGATGACCCAAATGTCTTCAAATCATGCACTGCCACCTCCTGACACTGTCAACATTAGACATGCGCACATTTTATGTGTTTGGCTTATTAAATAGTAGGAACACAAAATGTGTAAATGTGATCTCTCTTGAAAAAAAAAAAAGTATTAATTTAAAAACGCATATAAAACCTGGTTTTGTCCATGTTTCATTTATCACAGAATTTGGGTCTCCCAAATTTAAGATCTATCTAATGCTGTTGTCCTGCTGTAAATGGAATTAAATATAGTCACCCAATTTAAAATATCACTCCTACACATAGCATACTACTAGTACATGTACAAGGATTTTACCTTAAGTCTGAAGTACAAAGTGGGATACGCAGGGGTGATCCCAAACTATTCGCATCCCTAAAAACACTCTATGCTATGGTTAATAATGTCACAACTAAATTGAGGCCTTAGCTGGGAAGACAATACAATGTAACAATATGTCTAGTCTTCTCTATTCTACTGAACCTCCCTTGGCATAAAAATGAGTATCAGAGTCAGCTCTCTCTGGCTTTGTAATTTGTACAGTGTCTTTATGGCATGAGTTTATTTGCTGCACAGCAAGCAAAAGGAATGACCCCTTTTATGTACAGATAAGAAATGGAACTATAAAATCTTTTCAATAATACATGACATGGAGCAAGATGAATCTATGTACATGGACATAATTTTTAATTTTTTTGTTTTATACAAAAATATTAAATCTGCATCCAAACAGGCTTTGAGATAAAACAAAAACATAGACCAATGTCTGAGCTAAAACATAAAAAAAAAAAAAACAACGTTCAAAGAACACTGCTCAAAAACATATTTTTTACAGAAATCAGGATAAGGTATTAGATCAAAAAGCAGGAAAAACACTTTCCTCACAGATTAGGCACATGCAATGCTAAGCTAAGATCTGGGAGCAACACATATGTATATGTGCATGTATATGTCTATGTAAAAGGAACACACCATACACACAAACTACAACAGTTTAGTGGCGGGGTCATATCTGACATAAGAGTGCCACTAACTGCTCCTCATGTCACAACATATAAGAGTAAATTTTAATTTTGTCCATTTGTTTTTACAAGTGAGGTAGAGCGAAGACAAGGCAAGCTTCAAGTTAAACAGTTCTCTCTTTATTTCTTTAGAACATATTACTGGACCAAACTGTTCAGCCTTATCACCACACACTTAGTCCACAGTAGTAGCCCCTCATCCTAATACACATACATATACACAAACCACTATGACTATATCATACGCATAACCCTATCTTTTATCCAAAATTCCTAAATTCTGAGAGCAGCAAACAATACGCCTGTAGATAAGAGGCGTCCATTTTTTACATTTAGCTTTGAGCTAGCTTTCCCAAAATCTAAAATGGTTTAATTTCATGGATCCATATGGTAAAAAAATCTCACTGATAAGTGTTTCTTAAGGATATATCTATGAAAACTGCTAGTATAAAATAAAAATTCAACAATCTGCTGAACCACATAACTATTTTCAATTATAAATCAACGTTGTACACATGTGTGAAACCTAAACTCATAGCATTAAGAGATGAAAACACACGCTTGTAGGCAGAGTGGTCATAAATGTGAAGTATTTACTTTGAAGCCTACCTTCTTCTTGTCAGGATATATTTGTTCATGCAGAGACAATGTGTCCCAATTTTCGCAAAGTGACGAATGCCCCATTTCATTATTATTGCTCTTTCTTCACTTTGCAAAAATTGGGACGAGGAGTGTTTTCCAGCTGGCCAAAGTGTTGAGACTCTATCTGACAGCGACAACCCAAGACAGTTTTTGACTAGGTAATACGTCAAGGTAAAACATGTTTATATTGTTTTCCATAATTTTTTTTTTTCAAATGAAGAAAGACTCAGGAGCAAATTGTCATAGATGGACTTATTTAGAATTGCTCCATTCTAGGAGGTTTTGCCATGTTGTGGCTGAAATCATATTATGAACAACGGCCAAAAATGTCAGAACTTCTAAGTGTTGCTAGACTGCAGGGCAGCGACCTACATTGCATAAATTGTTCAAGATGTAACGTATTTCATTGGCTATAGAAAGGCGCCGAGTGCTTCTATCATTAAGACAACCTATGCTGAACAAACTGCTCACTATCACCAAGGGAGCGTACCAAATGCAGAATATATCCAGTTCCAATGTACATATTGGTATACATTACATACAAAATAATTTTTAAAAAAAAACAGCGATAAAGTTTCAAAACTGTACATCACTCTGCAGAAATCTGATCTTTATATGTAATCATAGAGATATGTCTCATGGGCAGACAGAATGTCATAATTCGGACAGACATATTAGGAATTGCAAGTGCTGAAAATCATCTGATATCAACTTTCTGATATTACAAAAACTGAAAGAATAATCACCTTTGAATAAGAAAATATTGCTCTTGAGGGCCAATTATAAGTACACCAGAATATAGATTTCTGTACTAAACTGTTCACTTAGCTGATTTTTCTCCTGATTTTAGCCTGTGCTGAAAGGTCAAATCTTGTTTCTTCAATCTGCAATATCTCTGGTTACAGCCAAGCTAGCTCAAACCTAATTTTTTCTTCCACATGAAAAATGAAGGTGACTGAATTAAGTTCTATTGACAGTAATAACTCAAGTGAAATTTAATGGATAAATGACCTACAACTCATTTTGACTGGCTGCAAGACATTTACCCTCCTATGTAACAAACTAAACAAACACAGAATTATTCCTTGATAGCACTCTCTGCTAAGTCAACTACATGACAAGCACAATTCTTTTCTTAACTAAACCTAAAATAAAATCGAGATTCAAGGGCAAAATCTGAACAGTTCAATGTTTCTTTACGCCTACAATAGAACACATTTGTGCACTGCATTTATGACCAAGAGGTCACAGGTGCAATGTTTTCTTTATTCCCTAACTACTGCCTCATCTGGAAAACACTGTGCAGTAGGGCATCTAAAAAATCTGATTACACAGGAATGAAAGGTATAACGCATACAAAGACATTAATTTTAAACCTAAATGAAATTAAAGAAGTTGCACTTTTTTGACATTAAACTGGACAGACATTAAAAAAAAAAATCGATGAGCGTACATGATGACATCTTATTGGTAACTTCATAGAGTAAATTTAAATAGAGATAACACTCTTAATTGCTGCCTGTTAGGTTAAGGCCATGCAAGGAAAAAATGGAAATTTATGCTGAAGCAACATGATCAATGTGCAGCCTCTCTTTCACACAAAATTTATCGTTCTAGATCTCATGGTCACAATATACAGATCTGCAAATGATCAACATTCTCTTTATGCATGGCAACAAACTGACCCTATCTTCATCTGATTTCAAACTGTAAAAAATAAAACAGCCGGGAAAAAAAAAAAAAAAATAAATAAAAACTTGACCAAGTCATGTTTTAGAGGTGACTGACATTTGATTTGTGATAGAATCTTTGAGCTGGTAACTGATATATTCTTTTTTCCCTGGAATGGTAAGGTGGACATATTGTGTAAAAAAAATACTTGTATACTATATATATTATAACACGTTACTCCTCTTAAAATTATGGAAGTAAATGGTACAGATGTAACATGTCTTAGTCATAATGTGCTATTAAAAAAAAAAAATGAGAATGAGAAAGAAACATTCTTAACCCTCTAGAGCCCAGTGGTGCAGATACTGTAGTTTTTGTTAAAAGAACATTGAATGCAACTGACAATAATCTTCGTATAAATTCCGCAAAGCAAATAAAAAAAGATAGATTTTAACCGTTTTATTCAACCTTAAACTGTCATGAATGGCCGTAAGTAGATTTGATCATGATAAGAGCAGACCAGATAGATGAAGTCTTGACAGCAGTTACCAGTATTCTCTAGGTTCTAGAGGGTTAAGGAAATTTGGAGCCAGCTCAGGGACAGACTATTCATGGAAAAAAAACAAAACACCACAACCAAAAAACAACACAGCCACTTGAATTCAAATCAGTGAGATAAAATGAAACAATAAAAGATCCATGATGCGTCAGAGAAAGATAAGGTAAAACATAATGGCACAGTCAACAAACTCAACAAGAAAGAGCAGCACAATGGATACTTATCAAAAGAAAGGATTATATTTTGTATTTATAAAAACAAACAAACAAAAAAATTATTAAACAACTTTCGTTATCAACAAAACTGAAGTTAAGTTGAAAAATATCTATATCCTTAAAGAAAATGTTTTTTAAAGGTAATTTAATTTGTCCTCAACAAGATGAGATTCATGCATGGTTGGATGTTAAATAACCACCACGACTGTATTAGCAACTATGGGAGTACGTGAATAATTACAGAAATATCAGTCACTGAAAAAAAAGTGTGCAAAGCTTTCTGTACAGGATGACAAACTGGAGCAAACAAATCATCTCAAGCCAAAGAAAAAAAAAAAAGCTCAGAGGGAAAAGAGAAAGAGAGAGAGAGAGAGAGGGAGAGAGAGTGAGAAAAGAAAGAAAACAACAGAACTTAAGCAAAACTGTTTAAACTCAGTATATACACCGTAAACTTTGTTTTTCTTTTTTAAAAAAAAATTATTTTATATTAACTGTTTGTGTTTTTGTGTCCAAAAAGAAAACGGTGGGGGGTGGCTGAGCTCAGTATTCTTTTGATGGGTTTTTCTTCTTACATTTCATCTTTAATTAAATGCTGAAAATATATTTATATATATATATATTACCTAAGTTTCATCAGTTCATTCCAATCAATTATTAACAGACTGACATATTATGTTTATTTTTAACACTCTGTTAAAATGAGAGCAGGCAAAGATCAGAGATAAATGACAATCAGATCAAGAGCCATTGCCGCCAGGGCCGACAGGCTTTTAAGGAAGAAAAGATGTGTAGTCTACTTCTCTCTTAACATAATGTAGCTGATGGAGTCAACATGTGCCTGACACATTCGAGAAGTAAGTATTGATTTGAAACTTATTTGATGCCAACTCTAAAAACAAAATCAATTATTTAATTGCAAAGCTCTTGAGTATCCAAACAAACTTCTGATTTTCATTCACACACACCAATATTCACTTCACAGTTTCAATCTCTAGAGTGTGACCTACAAAAAAGTAAACTTTCACATGACCAAAGCAACATTTCTTCTAAAAAGATTAGTGTGCGCATTTAAACATTCCCATTATTTTGAACAATAGCTTACAAAAAAAAAAAAAAAGGAAGACAGTTTAAATTTGATTTTAGAAGTAAGTCATGCCTTACACTACATTATAAAGTCGCCTGATTATTTTTTTTTTCAATAAAGCTTCATTTGCACAAGAAATATGACAAATTCTGAACATGACAAATTTTTTATAATAGGATCATGTAGTAGTTGAGACTGGTCAGAAAAAGATCTAAGTGTGTACAGATTTTGTAGTCAAAAGAGAGAGAAAATATGTAATACAAAAATAAAAAAGATGTCCTACTTTTTTACTACCGAACATAATTAATTCACAAACTAATCTGATTTAGCTATATATATCGTCACTAATGCTTATTTCTAAAAGAATATATAGCCCACAACATAATGTAGTGGTGTAGCAGGCACAAATATTATATGACAGAGCAAATGTCATGAAAAAAAAATATATAAAGCTTATTGATTTCTCTCTTGATTTTAGCATGCATAGCAGCAATTTAGATTAAATCAGTCAGTCCTCTGAAATAAGGAAAATGCTGCCATATAAACAAACCCACATGAAAATCTAGATTTAAAAAAAAAAAAGTCTGCAAATGTATTAAACACACTCACATAATTATTGCATGCATGAACACACTATTCTTTCTTGTGCTACATTACAATCCCAGTGAAGTTTGGGATCTATAGCTATCTATAACAGCTTAGCATTGCATTTCCCCCAAAATTGAATGCTCCAATGGCCACTCTCTATGTAAATGTCTGCATAGTGTAATGATTAGCCACCATTAATTATAAACATTAATAATTAAAGATGTTAGATATTTTCCTGCACAGATTATGATTCTTAAAGCGAAAAGAGAACTGTCTTCACGTTAATATGGGTAGCTTTCAGATATGTGAGACAGAAATAATTTAACCGCCATTCAATTTTCAGATCTCTCTCTCTTTTTCTTTTTGAACTTGAACTGTTAAAAAGAAACAGTGGGTGGACACAACACCAGCATATGAACAAAAAAGAACATGAAACGAATTATAATATCAACAATGACGGATTAATACAAATGTCAAACGTTTCTCATCACTAGATCTAGATCATATTGAAGACTATATGCCCACTTTCAATGTCCGAAAATATCTGCTATATTTTTCATGAATTTCTCCAGTAAGTATCACTTGTGGAAAAGTCTCAGTGCTTGTCTAGCACATCAAAGACCATGATCGTCATACTTAAAAACAATCTCAGATTTCACATTAAGTTTGTAAATCTTTAGTACTGATAAACACTGGCAGTTTGTGCTACTAAAAAAAAAAAATAATAAAAAACAATTTAAAAAAAAAAAACAAAACAAAACAACGCAGTGTGGAACAATCAGACCGTGATACTCGTAGACCACTGACATCATCATCAACATCACACAAAAAAAGTCCTGATTCTTGTGTTTGATTTAAAAACAGAGGTAGAAAGGAAAGGGAATGGGGTATTGAAAAAGTCAGGTGCTCTCTCCCCACCATCCTAGGGTTGAACAAATACAGGTGTATTTATTTAAAAAAAAACATTCCAACTTATAACTACTTGATGAAGAAATAAATCATTCTTTGCTCACCCGTATTACCTCTCCATCAACTGACCAGAATAATATCAAAGGAATATGCCAGGATAGCAATTTGTCCCACAAAAAATAAAAGACAGAGTTAGTCTTGATAAAACTGCCTATCAATGCTATTTTCTGTAGGATACTAAAATTGATGAGAGAAGGCATCACTGAAAACAGCAGTTTTCAACAATCTCACAATTCACGTATTACTGTCAGATTAGCCTTTATTGCCATATTTTGACCCTATTTCTGCTTGGGAAACTGGATTCATTCAAACTGAATTTCACACTTGGAACTATATCAGGCATAGATCAGATACATGTTTGCTTATAAAGCACAGTGTATCATCATTACTGATACAGGATGTAAATCAAACCAGTATGTGATTCATGACTCTCCAACTTCTGCACACAACAAGCTGCAATAAGCCGCCAATCAGGAAGGTTTAAGAGGTATATTTGTAATTCTTAATAAACATGGCAAATAAGTACTCAATATCATTCTCATTATAATACAAATTGTTTCGCATATGAGTCCTATCAAAATAATAATCCAGAGCCTGCCAGGGATGACATACATCACTTGAACTGGAGTGGTTGGAATCTCTGCCGAAGTAATCTCATATAGCAGCAAGAAAAAGTATTTGCATGTGGAAGAATGATCTGCCATCATCATAAAGTCTGAATCTTGTGAGAATAATTGATATTCATATCATAGGATGAGATTCTGTAGAAACAGAAGCATATACATAAATGTATATATTTGTATTAAGCATTTATCGTTAATGGAGCAGGATTAAACACATAAAAAAACGCTGAAGGGGATAAAAGGCTATTAAATGAAGGACACAAAAAATCTGCCGGCTAATATGCAGTTATAGCTGATTTTATTTTTTACTGTCTTATTATTATACTCTGGTGTTGTGCCAAACAATAGTTATATCCTCACTAATTATCATTACCGCCGAGCAGCAGTTAATGTCAACACATTTTTTGAGATGTCTGTTAATAGCTGTCACATTAACAATTGATGTAATTACTGAAATGATTAAGTGGTGGATATGTGTAGGGGGGAGGGGGGGGGGTGGGCCTAACTGCTTTTGTTGTTTTAACTGTTGATGCCATGATGTATCAATAGTGTACAGTTAAGCAAAGTAATTGAACTAAACAAAAGAAACGAAAGAATCAGCTCAAGATGACAACTGGCTCCAATCTCCTCAGTACTAAGAATAAAGACAACAAAAAAGCTATAACAATACTCACCTTAAATGCATTTCAAATGAGTGTGGGAAGTTAGCCCCAGGACGTAATAGCTGCATGTTTGCATCCAGTGTGAGCACCTAATGCTTTCTGCAACAACTCAGACTGCCGTTCCTCCATAACACCATGCACAATAAACACATACAGGAAGTTGCACAATGAGAGACCATTAGCACTCAGTATGAATCGATTGCTTGTGACAGGTCGAACTCCGAGATGAGACATAACAATGCCAACATAAGCATCTTCATTGGCGATGGGAGTCACAAACATACTCTCTGAGACCAAACGCTTGGCAATGTCTGTAGATAATATGTAACCAATGCCACTGGCATAGGGTGGATAGTAATCCTCAAAGTATTCCTCCTTTTTGACAGACCATTTCTTGTTGTCTCCTCTGATGACTCTTAAATTGGCTTTGTCCGCAACAATATTGCCAGCATAAAGACTACTGGTCTTGTCATTGAAATAAAGTAAAAAACTGTGAAGTAATTTGGCATTCACAAAACAGTCATCATCTGTTTTTATGACATAAGAACTGGGGCAATGAGTCGCACTCCAGTTAAAGCCATGAATGACTTTAAGTGTCAAGTTTCGATATGAATCAATGTAATTTCCTATGAGTATATCATTATATATTGCATTTTCTTGTTTTATTTGAGCATTGCTAGACACATTCATGGATTCTCCAACTAAAAAGATGCAATGCCAGGCATGAGCTGGAGTGTCTGGAAAATTTCTTGCATTACACCAGGTGTCCCGAATTTTCTGTCGACGGCCATGATTATCTGGCGAAGACGTCACTAAAATGCGAAATACTGCCTGCCATTTGCATTGGGGTAAGGTTTCTCCTCTATAATAGTAAAGACTAGAGTTCCACACCACCTTTCTGTGAGATGTTTCTGCCACAGCTAATGGGCCATTTGGATTGAACTCCATGTAGCTATCATCTTTATTGGGTACGTAAAACTTTCCTTGTAATTTAACTTTGCGATAAATTCCGGGTGCATCAATCAATGATGGATGAAACTGTTTATCCACATAGGCCAGCAATATTGTGTAAATAACAAGAAACAAGAAAATAAGCACCAGACACGTCCAGATGCTTACTCTTATGATGACCTTGGTAGACTGTCGTGACAGTCCTGAGTTCCGCATTGCGTCGACAACATTGACACTTACAAATATCCGAGATGGCGGAGAGTTGGGCCGCAGTCCCAAGGCACGGAACCAACGTTTCAGATTGATCCTCATGATATTTACGTTTATGCTGCCACAATGGTTCTCTTTTTCTGGAGAAAAAAAAAATGGAAACATCATTGAACTGATCACAGATTTACAATGTCTCTATAGCAGGCAGTAAAAAAAAAAATGAGATACGGTTTGAAGCAAAACAGATAAGTACACAATTCTCCTGCTGATGTGTCATTCTGTGACCATGTAACCAACACAAGAACATCAAACCATTTGAATTTTCTCCTATCACAGCACTATTGGTTTACTTAGCTTCACTCTTGGTGAACTGAATGGAGCACATCAACAGAAATCTGTGACAGACTGCTCAAACAGTTCAAGACATAGATCTATACCTTCTCTTCTCAATCCCAAAATGTAGGCTATACAGTGGAACCTTGCTTCATGAGCTAGCCATGCGCACAAATTTTATCTCGGTTCACGAACAGTGATTCTGGTTACAAACATACACACACTGCCCATAATCCCATGGAAGCACATGCTTTGTCATGTACAATGTTCATCAAAGCGAGTGTTACCTGGTATCCTTGTTGACGTGTTAGTGCTACACATATTTTAGCCTGCATTACGCCACAATTAACGATCTATCAAATTAAGTGTTGTTTGTCTCTAATTGAGAATGTATGCACACACGTTTTAATTTCATTCTACATTCTTCTCAAAAATTTTTAAAAAAAATTAATGTAAAAATACCATATTTCTGAGACTGGAACTAGATCTAGATTAGATCTACAGGACTGGAGGGTCAATGTGTCACGTCGGGTCTCCGCGTCACCTATGTCCGCATCGTGTCAGACAGCACCAAAATTTCAATAGCTCTGTGGTCAGAAGAAATATGCCAATTTTGGTGCAAATTGGTAGTCTCACATGATGCGGACATAGGTGACGCGAAGACCTAACGTGACGCATTGACCCTCCAGTCCTATAGATCTACTAGATCACATCTAGAAAAAAAAAAAATTATATTGTTACACTCATTTCAACGTCTCTGTTTATGAACAATTCACTGCATGAACAGAGTCCCTGAATGGATTAAGTTCATAAAACAAGGTTTCACTATTATCAAAGTTAGTAGATCTAGATCTACCAATTTACAATGAAAATGTTTTTCATGTGTAGACCAAGCACAATTCTATTCTTTCGCAACCACAGATCCAAATGATACTCGTGAAGGTGAAACTGAATGATCCATGAAGGTCCTAGATCTGTCTCCTACATCCTCATCTCTCACAGTTTAAAAAAAAAAGTAGATGTTGAAGTAGATGTAGAAATCTACATGAAGCATTCCTAACATCTCTAGCTTATTTCGATAGATCTAACATATTTTCCATCTACCGAACAGTCACAGTGACGTTTCACGAATAGGCAGGGGTCAGTAAACTTTACATGTTCACATCCACAATTTTATTTTTTTTGCCCTTGGAAAGAAAAGATGCTAGTCCTCACTTGGTTAGTACGTCGAACATTGTGAAAAATGCGTTTTACATTTAAATCTACTTACCCGTGTTTTGCTCATGGTGTGGGCCGATCAAGCCGACAACGTGTATCACTTTAGCGATCTCCTGAACGAAACCTAGACTCTTGATGAGATCAGTCTAGAAAATCTAGAGTCTAGATTTGATATCAGACTGGAATCTGTACGTTCTGAAAACAACTGTCTGCCATAACCAAATAAAAGCTAATCTACACTTTCATTGTCGTGGCGTCCAAGAGCCAATTCACGCAGGACAACACAGGTGTGCACCTCGGCGAACGAGGTGTCGTCACCCCACCATGGTGGTTTCTGATGTGGGCACTATGCCATAGTTTCACTCGGCTTTTACCAGACTGTCCTCGCTGTGGCCTCGAAAACAGGTCAAGGAGTGATATACCAGATTTTTCTCCGATATAAGATCATTTAAAGAATACTGTTACTTTTCAAGTTGTTTCTTTCTCTAGTTATCCAGTTTTTCTTAAAATAAACATCCTAGAAGAATTAACTGACTAAAAAAATATACAAACAGATGCTAATGCAACATAGAACAAGCAATATTGTTATTTTACGATTTTATTTACTGAAAGTCATTTTGGCATCAAACCCAACTGTGGCTTCTGCTAGCCTGAAGGTTTGGGGGTTCAAATCAGTAAAATTAGCATCAATATAAAAACATAAAAAATAGATCTAGATTTCAGATTCCTTGACTATAGAGGCTAGATATGGTTAGTATTACAAAACTAGACTGCATAACTATGAGCAAGATCATTGCTACTTTGTCTTAAGATCTAGATCTAGATCTACAGAATCAACGTTTTTGCGATGGCCCGTACTTAGGTCTACAATCTACGAAACGTTCGTCAAAACACTAGATCTACTAGATCTAGATAGATCTATATGGATCTAGGTCGAGTCCTACTTTAATTTACCGAACAAAGGCAAAAGTTCAGTCCTCTTGAACATACAGTATTACATTTCTTTACTGTAACACTTCTTTATGGGAAAAGAATGTTCAATCATGAAAACAAGTTCAGATTTCCCATTATAAACACCTGCATGTGACACTAAATAAAGTGAGATAAAATTATAAATCCCCATGTACATATCATTTTATATTCATGCATTTAGCCAATTTATTCCTACATGTTTAGGCATAAATGGCAGCCAGGACAGGAGGTCGTTTGACGATTGAAGCACTGAAGAAATTTGTTGAAACCCGAATTAGTGGACAAGGCTATGAAAGTCTTTTTGAACAGGTAGAGCATGTGTTTTCCAAATTTTTGTCAAATTATCAACAGTGACATTTCAACCCCCTCCCCCTCCATCTTCCCCAATCTCACCTACCCTTTTCCCACTTTTCTGTCATTCCCCACCATTACAATGAAAAATGAAAATCCATAAAGAATTACAAGATTTTGTAATTGTCAATTTTATTCATTTAAAATATTTCTAGCTTATCATTATAAGATACACAATAGCCAATGATTTTTAATTTGTCATAATTTGATTGTTGATTTCATATCAGACCGGATATATGCTCATGTATTTTATATCTGACATTCTTTATCAAATGGTATGCCTATCTGGAATCAAGGACCTTTAGATCACTTATATTAAAATTATTTTTTAATATGCAACAATGTTGATGTCATATTTATCAATCCTATGTTGCTTGTAATCATTATGCAGCCTACTTAATATCTATCAGGAATACATTTCTAGTTGACTTGGAATAGATATTCTGCTTCATTTCATTCTACATGATTAACGAATACTTTTATACTATTATTAGTCTAATAGCCGATGCTGTAAAAGCCACTATTTAGTTATTGGATTTTTGAAAAAGGAAATTTGAAAAAGCTGCCACCTTTTTTTTTTAACAGCTGAAAGTTATATCAGGAGGAGATGGCTCTTGTACATGTGAGTTGAAAGTCAGTCCAAGAATGGTCAATGTCCGAGGAAATCTCCATGGTGGTGTTGCAGCATCGTTAGTGGATGCTGTGAGCACATATGCCTTGACCACAACAGGTGTGGGAAGACCAGGCAGTAGCATTGATCTTAATATCAGGTATTGTCGACCAGCTTCCTGTGGTCATTAACATATACATACTATAGACATTTTATAAACAAAAGTATCATAAGACATATAAATCATACCATCAAAGACATCAGTCACTCTGAATACTTAAGTGTTTTTACTTATTTTGATGGATAGCTCTTTACTGTAGTCCTCGCAAAATAAAATTCCATTTTTGCACAATTTGGCTAGCATGGAAGTGTAATCATTTTGAATTATGCTTTCAAATTTTCGTCCCACAGCAGAATTGTTCTTTCTATAAGGTGATGAAAAAGATCAGTAGGCCTAGTGGAATTGAGTGTTAATGATTTAAAACATGTCAGAGATTTTATGAGGGAGTTTGCTTCTACATAACTTTCACCGAATTTGTTTATTTGACATCATCATGCAATAGCGAGAATTAGAATTTCTAGACTCTGTAAGTTATGGTGCTGATTGATTTACACTGAGAGGAAATACTTTATCTAAAGGCTCAATATATTATCAATGGGTTAACAGTGATTGTATGTAACATATTGAATGGAAGAATAATGATGAATATTGCAACATATTAGAACATATTAGTTCTCAATAGCATCATGACAGTTTTGAATATAATGATTTCTTAGTCGCATAACATGATTTAAATGATTGGGTGCTGTTAAATACTAAGATATCTGCACTGTCTGTTTGTGTGAATGATTGGTTTTTCATCACCATGATGAACAATACACAAAAAGATACATTTTCATTTCAGCTTCATGAGGCCTGTGAAACTGGATGAAACTATTGTTATTTCAGCAAAGACATTGAGCTGTGGAAAGACAATTGCAGTTGGCTGTGTTGACATTATTGCCAAGGATTCAGGCAAACTTATAGCCCAAGGACGACACTCAAAATTTGTTGGTGGAACATGAGTGTTAAATAGAAGTGCTTGTTGGCTTCTGACATCCAAAATGATTGACTGACAGCTGAATAATGTCTTTCTCAGTTAACACTGAAATTGAAACATCTCTGGCATTACAAGAGTGAGTGTAAGCAGTATAAACATGTATACAGTGGGATGGTGAACAGGCTTGCAAACAGATGGATGCATGGATGAAAACTGTTTGTGAAGGGAATTATAATTAGCAAAGAAATGTACAGCAGGAGATAGCTAGAAAGGCAAATGGTTATGGTTTTGGTAAGCTTTCAACCCCTTGAGGATGGTTATCTTGTTGCACAAATGAACAAGCAATGAGGTATATATTTAGAATTGACTAATTCTTGCATACTATACAGTTTGGAAATGAGCGCAACAGAATTAAAGCAACCATTGGCATATTTGCATTTTATTATTTTACAGTACCTTCAGTTAAATTGTGTGATTGCTAATGAAAAGATTGGGTGGTAGGGCCTACACTTTGATGTATTTCAGTCTTTTTGAGAGATGAAGTTCATATTTACAATGTTAGGACAGTCATATTTTATATATATACAGAATGAACTATATGAAAACATAGGCCTTTCGGAGTTTTGACTACAGTACTTGTCTCGTTAAATGTTATTGTAGTTGCCTTGCTTTCATAAATGAAACATTTCTTACTTGTCTATTCAAGACAGGTGATTGTATTTGGTCAGGAGAAATGTTAGATATGAAATGTTTTAGATACATAATCCTACATAATCAAATCATAAGTTATGGAGAAAAAGACAAAATAGAGAATGAGACAGATACATGTACAAGATAGATAAAGAGAATAGTAGTGCTTTGTGCAAGGGAAATGCTTTCAGTAACACCGTGGAGCTCTCATACTTTAATACATTTCCATTTGTCTCGTGACCAAGACAAATGAGTCAGAAATCATGCCGGGCGATAAAGATCCACGGCCGTTTTTGATCGTTTTTATCTACTTTCTGACTAAGATACTAAAATTTTTTTTGTTTTCACGAAACAACAGTTTAACCTTTTTTAACCTGAAAAAAAGAAAAATTTTGGTATCGTAGTCGGAAATAGTAAAAAACGGTAAAAAGACAACTGTAACTCGAAATCACGCGGTGCGATTTCTGACTCATTTGCCCTGGGTGCAAGACATTTAGATTGTTTGTTTCTCCAGCTTTATGATTGTCACTGTATAGTTACATGTAGTGACATCCTGATGCTGGTCTGAGAAAGGAAACCCATAGACAAGACCCATGCAGAATAACACTGAAATGTATTTTCTTTTTGTATTCAAAGTTACTTGTTCACATGCATCGATATTCCTCTGTGTTGTTGTGAAAGAATGAATCAGTCTCACAATTGTTTGTGCCATGATACTGTTTCTTATTTATTCTTACGTTTACTTCACTCACTGTCACTTTTGTTTAGTCCATAAAAAATGAACTAGGAGAATAAATGTTATTGGTCATTTTCAGAATACTGGTGAATTGTCTTTTCCTCATGATTCTGCGATTACTAATTATTTCTTTTGATGTATGATGATTTTTGTTTGTTTGTTTTTTTGTTGCTTTTTTTGAGAATTGTGAAATGAGGAGTATAAATTACATGCATTGTCCTGATCCAGTGAAAGCTGTTGATTACTTGAATGATGATTTTGGCGTTTGGCCACAACGCTATGGTTTTGATACAGGTTGGTCAGAATTGTGGAGAAAGATGTTGGTTTAAAGGCTTCCTGAGGCAAAGTTCCATGGATGTTTGCCTGTGCAAACACACAGGGGATTAGATGTGCTTGTGTATGATTCTGAATGTTGATGATATTGGACAAACAGACAGAGATATCTAATATTAATGTTTTGTTCATGCATATTTGCCTTATATTGGGCATTGAAAAAAAAAAAGAAACCAAAAATAATTAACAGATTGTGAAAGATGAAGAAAAACATATACATACTCTATGCCATGGGAGGTACCGTGGTGCAAAGATCTGTCTCTCAATGGCAGTATAAAAGCTTCGTCAGTTCGGCTCCTAGTATGGGGCAGGGGAATGATAAGAAACTGCCCTTTTTTCAGAGATTCAATGTTTTCTGAGTTTTTGTATAGGGAAGCCCGGCATCTAGCCCTCTTGGTTTAGGGGTGAATATATTTCGAATTTAAGATGCCTTGGCCCTTAAAAATTTGATGAATAGTAGGGGAAACACCAGACTAAGGAAAATTTCCAAACTGCAAATTTTAAATCTCAAAATTTTTTCTGAGCACGCACTAGAAGTCTAAGAAAGACTGCTTTCTTAAGACTGAGAAAAAGAAAATGCTATACTGACTCAGAATGACCGAGTCAGCTCAGAGAAGGATGAAGAGGGAAGAGAGAGTCAGAAAAATAGAAAGAGAGAGCAAAAGAGATCCTCGCCCCCCTCTCTCCCTCATCTGCCATAGGTTTTTCTTAGCCCCCCCGCCCCCCCTCCCGTTTCTTCCTCTCTGGTAGGTAAGAAAAGTATCTTACACACTGCCATGAAAGAAACGCCTCCCAATCGTTTTGTTGGTTATTTGCAAACAGCAAAAACAACACCGACTTCTGAGCCTTGGCCCCTCTACTGCTGACCTCTACCACTTTCTGAAGCAACCTCGAGCTTGGCAGTTCATCATAGTTTAAATCTACGCTGCTCAATTTGTTTACACCTAGTTCGGCCAACTGCAATCGATATAATTCGGCCAATACATGTATTACATAGTAGGCATGTCCATACTCTGTATGTGTGATACATGTAGCGTTTTGCAAAGGTCACGGCGCCCTTTGTAATCTGTCAGTCGAACCAGCCGTTGGCTTCAAAAGGTATAGGTAATCAGTCACGTTCACATGTAGTACTCCGTCTCAAGACAGGACGTCGTGTTTACTAGATCTAGTTTAGTCTGAATAGTGGAGACTCTTCCAGTTCGCTTCACTAGCCTAATTGAGCTCTCGGCAATAGATCTACCATACGCCAATTCTATCGCGCTCAGAGAAAAGGCCTTTTTCCTTATAGTTTAATGATTTCACCATCTATTGAGATATAACTCTCCACAGAATTGAAGGACAACCTACCTCACCCTCTAAACATAAAAAAAGTATTTTACGTCTGTTATTAAGTTTAATTTCTTCTGAGCAAGTGGGGCTGCTAAGGCATTTTTTTAAAAAGAAAAACACCCCCAAAAAACATTTTTTTTCAATGCTTTAGTTATGTCATTCGGTTACCATAATACCATTAGATAATTTATATAGGAACTATCAAATAGTCTATACGTTGCCTTTCATCTTGATTCGGAAACGGGCAAATTATTGCCGCCACATTGGAAATAAACATCCAAAACGAAATGATAATAAAGTATAAATTCTGTAAAATACACGATAATTATTATGATGAAAAGCAGCATTTGTCACGAGCTTTTTAACATTTTTTTTTCAAAAATTATAATTAAATCATATAAGAAAATAACAAAAGTGTTGTAAAGAAAAAAAAAAGGGAATAATAATAATAAAAAAAAGTTCTGTAAATACAGATAAATTCTCCTGATATATTCGATATATATATATTTAAGCGTATATTTTTACTTTAAGAGGATAAGTGTCAAATTTTACACCATTCCAATGTATGATTTCTAAGATATAAAGAGATATATATGTGAGAAAATAATATAGTTTTTGAGAAAAACACAGGAAAAGATCAATTTACATCTTATCAATTAAGATACGCGTAGGTTGCCATCTCTTTTTTGCTGAAATCATGCATAAATCATGATTTGGTGGTAAAAATTCTTGAAAAATGTTATTTCGATGCTATATGCACTGAATCGAATCTAGCCATAACTCAGATTCACCCATGTGATCCTTTTCCTCGGAAAAAAAACAAACATGACTTGCCCTTAAAGAGGAGAGACAGCAAGCTAAACTGGGATTTTCACGAAACAATGTATTCAAGTGAAGGACGTTTTATCCAAGTCCATTAATCGGTTACTGTTGGAATGTTCGGTCACCGCTCGGAATGGATTTACATGGATTCAGATTGAGGTCAACGCAACCATTCGGCCAAAACCCTGGCGACCTGCCAAAATATCAAACTGAAGATCCCAATACATGTAATGTAACTTCATAATGACGTTGAACTCATTTTTGTTACAGTTACAGCTCATTGTATTGTTTCGGTCCGAGATGTCGCTGTGAAATCACTCTCAAAGATATAATAAATATTATGCAACAGTAATAAAGATTTATATAAGCCTACAGGAGCCCAAGAATATTCTCATAAGAGGAATGAGGAAAAAGTGTGTGTAGGGGGAGGGGGAGGGAGAGGGGGAGAGAGGCTGGAGAGTCATGCTTAAAATACAGGCTACATGAATAAATAAAAGAACAAAGAGTCTGATTTATTTACTCTTTTCCCTTTTTTTTTCTTTTTAAAGATAAACAGAATGTAAACACACCACAAAGGAACAAAATGTGAGAATGTAATGTAATGCAACATGTATCCTAACTGTCCCCAGATATAAAAAATAGGCCGCACACAGTGCCACGAATGACATTCCAGACTAAACCAATTAGGAGTGGTTTGACAAAGTGCCAACACACTGTTGACAGTGACCAGCGACGCAGTGACTAAGTAACAGGAGGTTAAGGGTCAAAGAGACAAAACTCGTACACGCAACAGAGCGTCATAGATCTACATTTGTTTTTGCCAATCGAGAGCTTTCAGACACTATATATGCAGGTCTGTTGGCTATGATGATACATGCATCGTGTTACTTTCAGGCTCATATTATTTATTTATTTATTTTTCATATTGTATTAGATCTACATGTTTTTAGTAGGAAGTGCATTGTTTGTCAGCAATGAATGAAATAAAAGGGCCGTTCTAAAGACTGAAACAGTGAGTGTTGATTTCTCCGTGGCCTCCTGCAGAAATAAAATCGGCAAATAAACGAACACGTAAGAATTAAACGTTTGCTATAAAAAAAAAAAAAAGGGAAAAAGAAAACACAAAACACCAAAGGCAAATAATTAAAAAAACAAAACAAAACACAGAAACAAACTCAAAGAGATAAGGAAAAGAAAACAACAAACAAGAAAACAGGGAGGGGGGCTATAAGGAGGAAAAAATGACCCTTAAAGATTTTGGCATTCATTGACAATGCGAATCAGGTATTCTTGACTGTGTAATAAATTTTCAATCCAGATGAATGAAGGGAGACGACTCAATAAAACCGAGTGCCATTGTGTTGAAAACTCAGATTCTGCTAAACCCACTCAGTAACAAGTTAAACATAAAACGTTACTGAATTAATGATGAAACTAAAATGTTTATTAGATCTATGAACTGTTCGTTCAGAAATGATTTCATCCCCAAAATAAAATAGCTACCATATCAAAGTAAAAGCGTTATGTCGCTGAACTTCTCAGTCGAGGTCAAAATGAGGTCAAAGGTAACGCCGCACCCCCAGCACTTTGTTTACAAAGGCTGACCCTAATCTGACGAGAAGGCTGGCTAGGCCGACGCTAGCCGAGGTCTATCGAACACATTTTCCTGGTGACTGCGTCCTGCAGGAAGTGTAGCGTCCATTACTGGCTAGCCCCATTCTTCTCCGTTATACGAATTCATTGGAGTTGAAGGCGAGGTAAGCAGATGTTTATTTATTAGATGTGTTTGGTTGACAGCGATTCAATACAGCAGCAGATGCATTTGCGTCAGCATCCATGGGAGTTCCGCACGGGGCGGGCGGACGGATTCCTAGCTGCTTATCTATTGCAAAATCGGTGTTGAGCTTTGATCAGATTTTACTCTCTGCGGAGGTTTTCATTAATTGCAGCAACGTTGTTTTGGAGTTTCGATTAAAAAGCGAGACGGAAGCTGTGTTTTATCCCGACCTTCGTAGATGACTTAAATCGAACACATAGGCATGTAACCAGTGCACTGTTTATGCGCAGAGACTCGACGGTTTCAATCCAAGGGAGACAACTAAAACAATTGCCAACTTTTAAGTTAAGTTTCTTGTCACTGAAAACCTTCCTGTCAACCAATATTAGTTTGCTATTCCAGTGTGAAACCAATTTTAATTAAATCATACACTTATGTTTTATACGTTTGTTGTTATTGCTGCTGTGTGCACATAGAGCTAGTTTTTAATCCAGTACCACAAATATTACAATGAAATAGAAGATCAAAAACAAAGAAAAACTTTCTAAAATTCCTACAACATTTTTTGACTAGGTGAAATGATACAGGATGACCTTACCCAAACATGGAATACAGTGAAAGAAAAATGTTTAGACTGATATTTACAAGGCGATCTTCATAAACTTTATGTTAGTAATACTGTGAAAATCATTCACTTATTTCTTTTCCAGCTTTCTCAGGGTCACAGGATCTCATAGAAGCCATGGATATCAACATAAGGCTGAATGTGGCAATGCTGATTGCTATTGTCGCAGTGGAGGCCATCTCTATGATCTGGTATGCCCACGGTTCTCCCTGGGGTCGACGAGTTGGTGATCGCTATTTCATAACAGCCATTGTGTGCGATATTGGACTGGTGATCATTCTCAAGTTTGTCATTGAGTTAGTATTGCTGATTACTTTACTCACCCTTTGTCAAGATTTATCCACAGCAAAAATGAGTTTATTTTGTATCTTGTGTGTATCACTGTTCTGTGATGAGGGTGTTTGGTAGTTTTCAGCACTTTGAGATATTGAGAAGAAACTATGAATAGCACAAGTAATTTGATGAGTTATAATTATTTTGATTCATTTGAATTGATATATTGTTGATATATTTCTTTTTTTAATAACTTTATCTGATAATTGTCATGCTCAAGAATATCTTGAAATATCAGTTGTATTTTGGCATTAGTCTGAATTATGTCATTATTTTAGACAAGTGATATTTTTGTTTTTTTTATCTTACATCTTAATATGATCCTCTTACAGTATTACTTCTCAGGGTGGTTGCAGTTGCAAGTAAGAAAGTGAAGTCATTTGAATGAATGTTAGATGATTTATTCTAATGGCAAAATGTCACTGGTGACCTTCTTATCAAAAATGCAAACTGCTGCAGTCCCACAAAGAAATTAGGATAATGAAAGATGTTTGACTGTAATCTTGTTTATTTTTAATGTTTTGATGATTAAGGATGCAAAATGATTGGTGGAGAAGAATGTACATAACATTAGACCTTTTATATTGGATTCTATGAGAAGAAGAATCTTGTTGACAAGCTTTTACAAGAGGTGTTGATGAATTTATTCAGTGGAAACTGATAATTGCAATGATTCAAGGGGTCATACCTAGTGGAAAATGGGCAGATTGCTAGTGTACTGAAGATATATTGATCTATCAGTGATAGTTTTCCATGTTATACAAGCATCCTGCATCTATAAAATATTAGAATTATGTAAAAGAATTATAAATGCCCTCAAATTTCACGTTTATTTGATGTTTTTTTTTTAACCAAAACTTTGATTATTTTGAATTACTTTCCAGCAACTACTGGGGAGTCAACAAGTGGGAGGATGCCATGTTCCTGTCCATGTGGTTGACCTTACTGTTCATCTGTCTGCAAGCTCCCCATGTGGTACACCACTCCGACAGCTTCTACTACTGCTTTGTCCACGCTCTACACAAGTTCAGCATTTTATTTGCTGCTACGTTCTGTCTCGTTTATTTTAAACATATGTAACCACTGACGTTCGACCATTTTTACAATACCCTACTTCCATATAATCTCAGTCAGCTTATGTCATAACAGATATGTGAAAAAAAAAAAAAAAGAAAGAAAGAAAGAAAAGGAAAACAAGACAGGAAATGAAGGGCATGGGGAGTTACCTTTGTGACAGAAATGAAATAAAAATAAAAAAAAAGCAGATTTGAAAGTTAGCTTTGTAACAGGCATGAAAGAAAAAAAAAAGCAGATTTGAACAAACTATAATGTGAAAACAAACTTATTTTATAAGCAGGCATCGTGCAATGGAGATCACATAAAAACGGCTTTAATGGATAGAAATAAATTTTTTAGTCTTTTGTCTGAATATGTTATATTCTATCTTTACAGCTTTATTTTTAAACTTTTTAATCTTCAGAATTGGCAATAGTGTGTTTAGTTGAGGAGCTTAGTAGCAGAAAATGCAAAATTTCATCCCGGTGACATCAAATTCACTTCTCAAATAAGTCTGTTATGGGATCAATACGCAGCTCCATTTCAGCAATGTCATTGATAACTTTTACTGCTTTCATATGTTACATAGATCTGCATCATGTGCCTGAAAGACCTCATGTTTTTAAGGAAATTGGTTAGTGTTACAAATAGTGTTTGTATACTGTCTTAGTCATCCGTACATTCTATTTTCTGTTAATTGTCTTGCTATAATCTTCATCATGACAGTAATGATCTTGAAAGTGTTTTGTTTCAGCTATGATTTTTATGGCATTGGACTAACTAAATTTTTAGATATTGAAGGAACATGCATCCATCTGTTTACTGTGCTGATCCAAGCAAATCCAAAGAATTGATATTTAAGATCCTAGTTTTTTAAATATCTTGTGTATTTATACTTTTGACTATCAGTAAGCTGAAATGCTTTTTTTTTTGTTGATATCTGTATTTATGAGTAACCATAACATTGGCAAATGTCACAGCAGTTTGAAGATATCATGTAGATATTATAAATCTAACTGGTCAATATATCAGATGCAATATTTTAGTACAATATACTCCTGTCATAAAGTGGTTCACCACAACTGAAATACTTGATGATATTGAAAATTATCCTTACCAACATCATTGCTATCTAGTCTTCATGTGCAGTGTAGGGGTAAAGGTGAATTTTTTTTTTCAGTTGTTTATACATGTATATCTTTGCTTTAATTTTCATTTACCTGCTTTGTTTGGTACCTTCAGTGTTTGAGATAACTTGCAACAAATCTTAATACATAATCATCACATTTTTGTGAAATAATAGAAAATTGAGGTCAGCAGACACTTTCTTGCCAAGGGTTAAAACATTGTATTCAAGCAAAACCCATTTAGTAGCTTGGAAAAAATATTGTATGTCTTTATTGAGCTGCTTCTTTCGCTCAGCAAAAAAAGATTGCCCGTACCACATTGGATGACATGAAAACATATACTGTGTGCTAACCCTTACAATAGCTACGCAATGAAAATTGTTACTTTTTCAGATCAAAATTTTCACTTGAGCATTTATACATTGTGTGTCTTCTTGTTACATGCCCACTTTTAATTTTTGTCAGATTCTGAATATTAATTGTTGTTGATGGTAAGAGATAGGAATTACTATTTTTGCACATAATTTTACATTTACGACTTTCTAAAATTTTATAGTTTTCTCAATCATTTTTACAAAAAGAGTCTGTGACATTTTCAAAAGATTCAGTACTTTTGAATTCATTTAGTCCAGCTGTGACTGTTGAAATTGTCATTATAGTAAGGAACATATCATATCTTACACATTTGTTGCACTCAAAATGTTGGAACTCTGATTTGTTGGCAGATCTCATGTATAAATCAGGCATATAAATTCATTTTTATCTCAGCTCTGTAACTGTCTTCAACTCAGTATATCAATACCTCAATAGCATAATTATTATATACTTACATAAATCATTTTACTCTCATATTTCTCTCATTTTATTGTATAGGTGAGTTAATGTTGTTTCACCCATACTTTTCAAACAGATCGAAATTATATTAAGCTTTAATTTACACATTGTCAAGGTACCCATTTTGGAAATAAAGATTTTTTTTTGAAATTATTACCTTGTCATGTCGTGCAGGAGGGTGTCAAGTAGGCCTACTTTATGTGTCAAATTACAGATGCAGAATATAGAGCCTATTGATTTTGTGACTGGAAATGTTGAATTCAGGATTTAACTTAAAAAAGATGTTTATCTACATTTAAAATTATATGAGAGTAGGTTAATTTAAGTCATATTCTTCTGTATAACATAACCCAATCCCATTGCCAAACTATGCTGTGTTGTAAACTTAGTAGAATATTTAGAAGGGCAGAAAACGTTGAATAGTCAGACAACTTTAGAAAATCACATTGTGTATTCCTCGCAAGTATCTTCCAGCCAGAAGCATTACCTTTTGAAGACTTGGTGCTATAAATAACTGCCATGGAGATTTTTGGTGATGAAACAGTACTTAACCCAAGAACTGCGAATCACGTATTTATACGACAGGTAAAGCAAATCCCTCCATGTGACGCCCATGTTTAGTTGTGGGGGCTCCTCGTTGCACTGTGATATTTCCCACCATGTCACTTAAACCTGGGGTTTATCGGCCTCAGTTTTGTCAAATTATTGCCATAATAAGTATGCGCAGCTCAATAGACACTCCTTCACAAGGTAAAGGAAACATTACCTAATAGAACATTGAGAAATTCCATGCCCAAAGATGAGATCTTCTTGAACAGAAGAGAACTAGAAGAACAGAAATCAAAGGCCACATGGCCCACTCAAGTCCTCTCATGTGGTCCGAAACTACAATCAAAAGAAACTATGTTATGATGCAAAAGAGGATTAAATACATGTAGTGTCTTTGTTTATACCATATTGAATAATAATGCAGACTCTCCTGACCACTTGACCCCCTCAACAAGTTTCATACTGACCAGCAATCAAGCTGTTGAGAGTACAAGTGAGCTATAATTGCTATGAATGAAAGCTCTGAGATTCTATAACGTAAATGTAAATACACCCCTATGTGAAGTGGTTTCATCCAAGCAGTTACATCAGATTATGAGCAAATCTGTAATGGCAATGGTCTGTGGGATGAGGGGTGATATAATTGGCACCCATATGAAATTGACATGTCTTTGTAAATACAATCCCTTCTCCTACTACTGGCTCATTGCAAATATTATTACATGTGAAGAAAGGGTGGAGTTAAGGGAAGGATTAGAGAAAGACATTGGTTAGCAAGGTGGTCAATCTACACCTGCATTGTGTCACTCCAAAGCCAAGGCGGAGTCTCTATAGTCAGAACAAACATCCTGAAGCTAAGTACTAGCGCCGGGATCCAGATTGACAAGCTCGGCAAGGCGCGCCATTGGGTGTTGTAGCTCTTAGGCTGGGTTTCAGTTCTAGAGTTAATGCATATGTATGCAATAATTTGTACAGCAAAGACTACTCATTTGTGACATGAATGTGTTCTATTCAAAGAATTCTGACTTGAACTGACATCTGCTGAAGAGTCAGCCATCACATTTACTGAAATACAAAATTATCAGAATGTACAAATCTATTTCCTCATAGCTGTTTATCATCCTTTATATCTAAAGAAAAAAGTTCGTGTAATTCGTAATTAAAGATAAACCATGCAATAACATAACATTTTTGTAAATCAGGATTGAACTAACAGAGATAAGTCATTTAAAAAAAATTCTGTTTTCCACACTAATCAAATCAAACACAGTGAGATCAGTTGGGAAATTTATTACCAAAGATACTGTCAGTCAAGAATGCTTTAATGCACATGTACAATGTACAAATATATCATCTACTCTGCATATTACTCCTCACTAATAGTCAGTTTGGAATGTTTAAACGCCATGAAGTCACCAAAGAAATACATTCATGTATGGAATAAAATGCAGCTCTGGAAAAGCTTGGTCCATCTTAAGCTTTCTGTGTGATTTATTCAACACTCAGTATTTCTGCTGTATGAGGGTTCGATTAAGCTGAATCCTCTAACAAAATGACCAATAAGAACAAAGAAGCACTCTGAAATTGTTGATCTTATTATAAAATCCTAACATCCTTTAATTACAAAAACGATTGCTTAAAATTCATCATCTTCTTATTCAAAGACTAGAGTATTTAAGTTAAAATAATGTCTAAAATATTAATAATACACATGTATATATGGCTTTAATCAATGATCCTGAAATACAATGAAGATCAATGATACAAGACAGCTTATCACAGACAGAGAACAATATGACAGTAAAGGACAATACATTTTTCTCTTCGGTAAAGGTAGCAATATCTAAATAAAATGTTTTATTCTATAAGTTACGGGAGACATAAGCAATGAAACATACTGATCAATGTCTTTATATACTCCTACGTTGATCTACACAAATACATGTAATACTTTTGAATCTTTCCTCTTCAAGAATGATTGTCTTCATCTCATGAAATTCAACATTGGTACATACATGTACTTTCTATGTCATTAAGTACTCCTTTCTCTCTGGTTTTCTCTTCTATAAATTCAATCTATACTTACTCGAAGAGAAATTTACAAAATAATATATTAGCTGTAAAATTTATGTTAATTGAGTTCTCTACATTTAAAATTTGATTGTGAGAGAAAAAAAATGCCCATTTAAATAAAAGACCCAGCGCTACATAATCAAGAAGAAAGTGTGACATACAAAGATGATAATCGGATGTTTGTGAGTATTTTTACTACTATAACATAGGAGTTAACAACACAAACATACACAGTCTTTTAACAAATGTTAAGAGATGCAGGACTATATTCATTCCAAATTGTACTTAGTTCATTGGTGAACAAAATCCTTGTTTTTATTTATATAATTGCAATAAGAACATACTATTCTTCCAGCCTCTCATTTCTTACCATTTTGTCATGTTATGTTTGCCTTTTTAACCTCTGGTGGGGGAGGGGAAGAGAGTGGGGGGGGGGGGGGATCATTCCGCCAATTTAAAGAGGGAAGCTGAGCATATAGAAATAAATTGTACCAATCAGGCAAGACAGCCCAGGTTCTGTAAATCTTTCGTTTCATGAACATTGATGACATCTGAAGATGAACTAGCCCTACTCTCAGGATTGAAAAGCTACACATGCACTGGATGTGATCTGTTCATCTGCTTCCCATGTCTAAGAGGGGAGAACGTGAATGCAGTCAATTGATCAACACAGTTAATCTGTCTCTCCTCTATACTTTATGATATATCAGCCTTGACAATGAATGTAAACATATACATATAACTGACAAAATATATGGACAAGACACTGTTTCAACTTCATTGAAAAATACTTGAACAAATCAAGCTGCATTATTTGAGGGATACATTATTGATCTATACTTTCATGAGCCAAGTAGTTTTATATGTGCTTTAACAAAAACCCAAAAACAACTCCCCACCCCCACCACAAAAGACCAACAAAGCAAAACCAAACTAAACAACAACAACAAAAAAAAACTTACAGCACATGATGTGAGGGAGGAAACCCATGAAATGTTCACAATCAAACGTTTTGTGCATCAAAGTGTATATATTTACCTCCCTTCCAATACAAGATCACAAAACTGATTTGATTGGTGAGAAAATAGGTAAAATACTACATAAGCCACATTGCACAGACTAGGTGATTATACAGTGGCACTAACATAGTAGAAAACCAATTATTTATTCATATCACAATGTCAGGACTTATTGAGGGCAAGAGGAATGAGGACAAGCAAAGACAATTTATTATCACTGTGTCTCTACCGTGACCCTGGTTGAGAAACAAACAGATGGAACTACACTTAAAACATGATGATTTCCAGAATGTGCTTACAGTAGAATCTGAAATGTAAATGTCACACAGCCAGCTGAAATGAGTCTGATGTCAATTTTTTCATATCCAATGTCAAATTTTCATATCAGATATTCATTTTTTTTTTTATGTCTGATGTGCCAATTTTTTCACAATCTGATGTCAATTTTTTGTCATGTCTGATGTCAAATCTTTCATGTATGATGTCAGTTTTTTCAGAGTCTTTCCATGTCTGACATCAAATTTTTCATATCTGATGTCAAATTTTTCATGTCTGATGTCAAATTTTTCATGTCTGA
>JBCEWB010620477.1:0-17880 GCA_039654565.1 Peronia peronii
CCATTGTTCCCGCGTTATCTGTTCATATACTTGAGCGACCAGGTCGACAACTGGGGGCCGATCCGCTCGACTGTGGGCGTTGCCAAACTGGTGCGGTTTGGTATGCAGCCGGCCAGGGTGCCCGACGCCCTGATAGCAGACCTGCGCTCGCGGGAGACCACCCCGGGCGTCCACCCGGTGAAGTTGCAGACCTTTCAACAGGGCGACAAAGTCAGGATTGCCGAGGGACCGTTCGAAGGTTACGAAGCGATTTTTTCGGCTAAAGATTCCAGTGACAGGGTATTGGTTTTACTGAAGATTGCTGAAAAATACGCCAAACTGAAGATAGACACGCAATCGGTTGAAAGGTTGGGGTGAATAATCTCGTCAAACCAGACTTCATCCGGCATCCTGTCAGAAATAACAGCCTTCGACTGCCATAGTCACAACCACTATATCTAGCAGTTCATTTCCTGAACATACTGATATATACTGTTCAGCTAATGAACGCCCGCAACAAAGAAGATGCCTTGACCCTCGAGATCCTGCAAAGCATCGAGGACAATGAGAAAGTTACCCAAAGGCATCTGGCCGATAACCTGGGGGTGGCGCTGGGGCTGGCCAATTCGTACCTTAAGCGTTGCGCACGCAAGGGCTTTATTAAAATTCAGCACGTCCCGGCCAATCGCTATCTTTATTACCTGACACCTAAGGGCTTTGCTGAGAAAAGTCGCCTCACTGCTCAGTACCTTTCTTATTCATTTGATTTCTACCGCAAGGCCAGTGAATCGATTAATGAATCCCTTGCTGCCTGTCATGCGGCTGGTTACCAGCGTGTCGTGTTTTGCGGGGCTTCGGAACTGGCTGAGATAGCCTCGGTGAGATTGCATGAACACGAGCTCGAACATGTCGCAACAATCGATGCAACTATAAAAGAAACATACCTGGGGAAACCTGTCTGGCAGGAATTTGAGAGAGACCAGTTTGATAGCTGTTTGATTACGTCATTGATTGAGCCGGAACAAACTTACAACAACATTTTAAAACAGGTTGATAAAGAGATAATTTTTGTCCCGGGCATTTTGGGACTGAGGGTTTAAACCAACCATATCAATTCGTTCATGCGGGGTTATGTCTTTAACACTGCAGGGCGGTAGCGTGTTTAAAATTTATATGAAATTGTTTAATACAATCTGGCAATATAGAGAATTGCTTTGGGAATTGATAAAGCGAGATATAAAAGATAGATATGTGGGACAAGCTTTGGGTGTGCTTTGGAGTATTGGTCATCCATTATTTTTAATGAGTTTGTATGTGTTTATTTTTGCTTTTATTTTTCCTTCTCGTATGGGTGGTGAGTATGAGTTCCAAGGTTCTTATATTAGTTTTATCTTGTCCGGATTAATTCCATGGTTGACTTTTCAAGAGGTAATGAGTCGTTCTGTTATCGTTGTTATTTCAAATGCTAGTTTAGTTAAACAAATTGTTTTTCCTATAGAGTTATTACCAATAAAAATAGTTTTTGGAAATTTTGTTAGTGTATTTGTTGCATTAGTTATCTTGTTTTTTATTCAGTTGTATTCAAACTCAATTCAATGGACATGGATATATTTGCCATTATTAATATTATTTGGGTATTTGCCAGCGATGTTAGGTGTAACTTTTATATTATCTGCATTGGGAACTATATTTAAAGATACAAAAGATTTTGTTCAATTGTTTTTATCCGCGAATTTATTTTTACAACCTATTTTTTATTTGCCACATCAGATTCCTGAATCGTTAAAGTATTTTTTTTATATAAATCCTTTTAGTTATCAAACATGGGCTTTTCAAGATATTTTGTTTTATGGAGAGTTTCAGCATACATGGGAGTTAAGTGTCTATGTCCTCATTTCATGGTGCATCTTGTTTCTTGGGTATAGTATTTTTATGTTTGCAAGAGCTAAATTCACGGAAGTATTATGACTATTTTTTCTCAAGATATAGCTATTGAAATTACGGCGTTGAAAAAAAAATATAAGATTTACTCACGACCAATAGATTTTTTATTTGAGTTTTTAACGAGAATTACAAAGCATAAAGAATTTTGGCCATTAAAGTCCATAGATTTAAAATTAAATCGAGGTGAGATTCTTGGGGTCGTTGGTCGTAATGGGGCCGGGAAAAGTACTCTCCTTAAAATTATTTCTGGTGTCATGGAGAAAACCGAAGGCAGTGTAAATATAAACGGTAAAGTCACTGCAATTTTAGAATTAGGTTCAGGGTTTCATCCTGAATATACTGGACGCGAAAATGTTTTTATGGGTGGAATATGTCTTGGAATGTCAAAGCGAGAAATTCTTAATAAGATGGACTCAATTATTGAATTTTCCGAGTTAGAAGATTGTATTGATCAACCTTTCAGAACATATTCGAGTGGTATGAAAGCCAGACTAACTTTCGCAACAGCAGTAAGTGTAGATCCAGATATTCTAATTATAGATGAAGCTTTGTCTGTCGGTGATGCTAAATTTCAATATAAATCTTTTTCAAAGATGAGACAATTTAAAGAACAAGGAAAAACAATTCTCCTGGTTTCACATGACATGAACGCAATAACAAGCTTTTGTGATAGGGCTCTATTGTTAGATGATGGAAAAATAATTCAGGAAGGACAGCCAAAACATATCTCTGAGACCTATCATAAAATGTTGTTTGGAGGTGTTGATTCAAAAAAAAAAATTATGTCAAATTTACAGAAAAATAACGAAGATTCAGATTTTTCTAATCTATTACGTTATGGTGATAAATCCTGTGAGATTGTTGATTTTGGTTTATATGATAATGATGGGGAGAAGAAAAATATTTTTCTCACAGAAGATGTTTTTAAGTTTTCTATGAAATTAGATTGCAATAAAGAAATATTTCAACCTTCAATGGGGATAGTGATAAGAAATGTAAAAGGAATAGATGTTTTTGGCGTTACCTCGGATTCTATTAAATACCCTATGAGTGCTATGTGCCCAGGTTCTAAATATGAGTTTTCTGTTAATATGCACCTTAGATTAGCCCCTGGTGATTATTTTATTACTTTTGGAGTCGCTCATGCGCAGTCTGAAAAAGCCGATTTTATTGAGTCAGGTATACATTTTACAGTTCAGGGAAATAATGGATTATTTTTATCATCAATAGTTGATATGAATCCAGAACTTTCTTTTAATCAGATCTAATTATTTAAAGTTTAAAGATGTTTTTTCGAAAAAAAGTATTAAAAAAATCTGAATTAAAGTTTTATTCATTAAAAAATATTAAACGTATTGAAGAAAACTGTTGGGTAGTTAACTTGCCGGCCTATTTTGAAAAAGGCGATTCTAGTAAGAATCCAAATAGATCTAAATTATTACTTTTCGAAGATGAAGTCTTATTAGGTGCAGCTGGTTCAAATCACCAAGAAATAATTAGAAAAGGAAAAGGGTTGTATTCTCACTGGGAGAAAAGACTTTATTTTTCAACTAGTGATAATAGTGATCCAAATAAAAACGATAAAAGTTACAGAGTACTTTCAATAGATAAATTATTAGGAAAAACAACTATAAGTCATCAGCTAAATTTTTTGATACGCTCTTATAGATCAAATGATAGTCATAAGATTTTTGAAACAATCGAAAATCTCATACAACAAATTTATCCATCTTATAAGCTTGCTGATTTTGGAAAGCTCTTTATGGATGATGATAAGATTTCGACGTTCTATAGAAAATTCGAAAAAAAATGGAATAGTTATGATAGAAAATTTAATCTTTATGAATTATTGAAATTAGTTAAAAATCTTTCAGGAGATATAGCTGAATGTGGAGTTTATCAAGGAGGGACATCCTATTTAATATCACAAGCAATCAATGAGTATAAATTAAAATGTAATCTTTATTTGTTTGATTCTTTTGAAGGGCTTTCAAGCCCCAAAAAAATAGATGGGGATTATTGGGAAAAAGGTGATATGTCTGTTCCCTTGTCAGATGTAAAAAGTCGTTTGAAAGAATTCGAATTTATTAAGTATTTCAAAGGATGGATTCCTGATGTTTTTGATGGATTAGAAAAAAATACATATCGCTTTCTTCACTTGGATGTTGATTTATATGAGCCAACTATATCTGCTTTAGAATATTTCTATCCCCTTATGGCCTCTGGTGGAATCATATTATGTGATGATTATGGTTTTGAAACTTGTCCTGGTGCTAAATATGCAATGGATGAATTTTTTTCTTCTAAAGAGGAAGATGTTGTTCACTTAAGCTCTGGTCAAGGCTACATAGTGAAATTAAGGAAGCTCTGATTAAGTGCGACTTTTGAAAAAAAGTTGCACGAGTGCTGATTATTTCCCATTATAGTTGAATCGTTATTTTAATCTCTTCTAGGGTCTAATTCCCTGCTTCTTGCGGCGGGGTAGTTCATTAAATTGGTTTTAATCAACCGTTTCCTTACAAACCACATAACCTATAGATCTATCTATCCTATATATGCCGCAAATTTCTCCCCTGACCTTGTAAAGATCTGTCACTTTTCCCTATTATGGTATCTTATGAAGACTTGATCTCAGGTTCCTTAAAAAAATGATTTTGCATTTGATAGATATTGGTTTATTACTATGAGGATAAAGAACTAAATGTTCTCAATAGAGCATCTAAATGATTTGCGAGCATACGAACTTGAATTTTATTTGCCTTATCTAAAAAAAAATAAAAAAATATTGGAGTTAGGTGGAGGAACAGGTGAGCAGGCTAAACAATTAATGAAAAATGGTTTCGATGTTATTTCTATTGATCTCAAAAACTCAACTTATTCAGATGATAGAGTATTTCCGGTTATAGATTATAACGGTACTAACATACCTCTTGAAGATAACAGTATTGATATTATTTTTTCATCTAATGTTTTAGAACATATACCTCACATAAACTCATTTCATCAAGAGCTAAAGCGGGTGCTCAAAAAAGATGGTTATTGTATTCACATAATGCCAAGCGGAGCTTGGAGATTTTGGACATCTGTTGCTAATTATGTGGAACTCTTTCAGAGACTTTTTTTGGAGATTTTTAACACAATAAAAAACATTAAGAGTTTGAGAAGTTTGATATTTCTACCTTTTTCTATCACAAAAAAAATTTACAACTTACTTAAAGCTTATTACATTCCACCAAGACATGGTGAGGAAGGAAATTCGTTTTCAGAAGTGTACACATTTAGTAAAAAAAAATGGGTAATGCATTTTAAGGATAACGACTATAAAATCCATGAAGTACGCCCGCTTGAGCTTTTTTACACAGGCCATATGGTATTGGGTAGTTATTTTTCTATGAGCTTAAGACAAAAATTTTCAATGTTACTTGGATCTGCATGTGTGCTATATAAAGTATCTGCTGAGGGTGAATCATAATGTGTGGTATTGCAGGTTGCTTACTGCAAGAACCTAGTATTGATAAACATCAAATTTTATCCCAACTCGACAACATGAACTCTCTTCAACGTCATCGTGGGCCGAATGATAGAGGCACATGGACAGACGGTAATGTTGGGTTAGCACATACACGTTTATCAATTCTTGATCTGAGTGATGCAGGACATCAGCCGATGCATCATATAGATGCCAGTGTAAGTCTAAGCTTTAATGGTGAAATTTATAATTTTAAAGAGTTACGTAATAAACTCATTATGTTGGGGTGTAGCTTTTATAGTGATACAGACACTGAGGTACTTGTTAATGGTTATAAAGTTTGGGGAGAAAGCCTTTTTGAACGTATACAAGGTATGTTTGCGTTTTCAATCTGGGATGCTAGCTTAAAAAAACTTTACTTAATAAGAGATCGTTTTGGTAAAAAACCTCTATACTATACAATCTTTAATAAAAAGCTTATCTTCGCTTCCGAGATAAAGAGTATTTTATCATGGCCTGAGGTTGAACCTAATCCAAATTATGAAGCTATCCATAATTATCTTACATATCAATATGTACCTGCTCCACAAACTGCATTTAAAAATATTTATAAACTGAGGCCCGGGCATGTTGTCAGTATAGCTTTAGATTCATGGGATATATCATCTTGGGCATATTGGTCTATGCCCAAGATGACTGAGCAACAAGCTTCAAATGTAGATGAAGAAGAATTATGTGATTCTTTACGAGAACATTTTATTAATGCTGTAAAATCAAGAATGATATCAGATGTTCCATTAGGAGCCTTTTTATCTGGTGGAGTTGATAGTTCATCAATCGTAGCCGCAATGGCAAAAATTAGTGATAGACCAGTGAAGACATTTTCGATTGGTTTTGATAAAAAAGACTATAATGAGACCAATTACGCTCGTATAGTTTCAGAACGATATTCTACGCATCACCATGAAGAGATAGTTCAACCCGATGCTATTACTATTTTGCCTGAAATCATTCGTCATTATGGCGAACCATTCGCAGATCCATCAGCAATACCTACATTTTATGTTTCAAGGCTGGCAAAAAAACATGTTACTGTTGTCTTAAGTGGTGATGGTGCTGATGAGCTGTTGATTGGTTACCCGCGTTATGCCTCATTCACCAAATCTTTTGAGATTGACCAGAAAAAAAAAGGAATTGTTAATAATACAATAAGGAAATTCCTAGGTTTATATCCTAATAAATTGCTTGGTAGTAAAGGTTTACGTGTGAAGCAACACTTGCTTATGTCAATGCCAAATAATAAGGCAGAACTATATGCCCCTTACCTAGTTTATTTTAATGATTATGAAAAAGAGGATGGTTATGGAGATGAGTTAAAACCTTTTCTTTATAAATCATCGTTGAATTTATTGGAAAATTATCTTGACGAATATAACTTGCCTCAATTGGCGTCAAGCTGGGCTGATATTAATACATATTTACCTGATGACATATTAACTAAAGTTGATGTTGCCAGTATGGCGTCTAGCTTAGAGGTTCGTTCGCCATTTCTCGATATTAATCTTGTAGGGTGGTGTGCAAATTTACCGGTTAATTATAAATTTGATGGCTTTCAAACAAAGCGCCTATTAAAAAAGGCAATGGAGCCTTGGTTGCCAAATGAAATATTATATAGACCGAAGATGGGGTTTGGTGTTCCTCTAGAACACTGGTTCCGAAACGAATTAAAGGATTTGTTGCAAGACACTTTACTTTCTTCGCGTTTTTTTAACCGTAACTTGTTTAAAAAACCTTATATAGAAAAATTAATTAGAGAACATTTGAAGGGATCTCAACAACATCAAACACGTCTATGGTCATTGTTGATTATGGAGTTGTGGTTCCAGATGTGGATTGATATTTAATAATATATTCGAAAATTATATTTAATGGAGTCTGATAAATATAAAGATATTCTAAACATAATCCAAGGTGGACTTGGTTGTGGTAAAGAAATAAATCAAACTAGCGCTACAATCGCTATTCCATATCAGATTGATTATGAATTAGCGATGTTCGTTCTATCAATACCCAATGTCGATGGCGTGATCCTTCATCATGTAAATGCACCATATTCCAATGCAAATAATTCTGATATTGGTGTTTTGAATAAACCAGAATATACATGGACATTACCAAAAAACAGTCATCATGCGATTGTTTTTTTAGGGCAGCCAAATGAGATCGGATTTTATATGGTTAGAAGTGCGGCTAAACAGGGGGTGAAATATATTATATATAGATCTTTAGGTATCTGGAGAAGTCAGCATGTATATGTTTATCTATACGGAAGACTGATTGGTAGAGGTCTTTGGTATATAAATAGAATCAAACAAACCATAACAAAATATTTGTATAACTTCACAACTATTAATAATAGAAATTATGACAAGCAATGCTTCTCTAAAAAGATCTCAAGTTATAATATTTTCAATTCAATTCATTTTTTCTCTCTTTCGCATTCTGCATACTATCGTTTAGTAAAATGTTGGGCGAATACACCTTTGCTAAATAAGGATGATTTTGTTACTGAGAAAATTTTATTAATCAATACTGCATTAGCATGGGGTGGCGCAGAAAGACAAGTTGTAAATACATTACATGGCTTGTTAGAGTTTGGATTTAATGATGTATCTCTATTGTGTGAGATGTTGAATGAAAGTGACGACCATAATTTTTTTAGTGAGCAGGTTCCAGGATTAAATGTAGAGAACTTGCCTGATATTCAAGAGTTAGGCGAGGATCAATTATCTAATTCAGTTCTACATAATATTGTAAAAAGTTTGGAACGTTTACCTTTAGCTATAGCCGATGACATACTAAGGTATGTAATTTACTTTTACATCAAAAGACCTTCTATTGTTCATATTTGGCAAGATATGACAAATATAAAAGCTGGTTTAGCCGCAGTTATTGTGGGCGTACCGCGCATAATTCTTGCAGGTCGAAATGTAGCCCCATATAATTTTTCTTATTATGAACATTATATGAAGAACGCTTATTGTGCATTGAATACTCACGGGCATATACAGATGATTAATAATTCTAATGCTGGAGCTTGTGATTATGCGGATTGGTTGAGGATTAATAGAGATGCTATTAAAGTAATTCACAACGGCATGCATGAACGTTTCATAGAAAGAATTCCTGACAAGGATGTGGCGGATTATAAAAATAAATTAGGTATTCCTTTAGATGCTTTTTTAATTGGGGCTGTATTTCGTTTTTATGAAGAAAAAGATCCCTTGCTTTGGATTCGCACGGCAGCAATAGTTGCAGCTAAGTATCCAAATGCTTGGTTTCTTATCATAGGAACTGGGCCAATGAGAGATGAAATGTTATTTCTAGCAAAAGAGCTGAACTTTGTTGATAGATTAGTTATGCCTGGAACTGATACGAAACCAGCTAATGCACTTTCCTGTATGGATGTATTTTTACTGACCTCACTTTTCGAAGGTACTCCAAATGTACTCATTGAAGCTCAATGGATAGGAGTGCCAGTAGTTAGTACTGATGTTGGTGGTGCGCGTGATACAATTGATAATGGAAAAACTGGATGGGTCGTCTCAAAGCGTGATCCAATAAAATTAGCAGATAAAATACATGAAATTTTAATAGATAATGAATGGCGTAGAATAGCTAAAATACAAGCGTGTGATTTCGTGCACAAAAGGTTTGCTTTGGAAAGGATGATTAAAGATACGATCGATATTTATGAAGTATCTGTTACAACGTTACAGTAGTTATTTCATCGGTAAATTAACTTCTAATTTTTAATTAATGAATAGTCATAATAGATTCTTCTTAATATTCATATTCGTCCTGATATGGGTATTCTTAATAAGTATACTTATCGGTATATACAGTATTGAACAAAAAACTATTATTAATTCTGATGATATCCAGAAAGATTCTGGTTATGCTTATTATTATAAGTTATCTGGTGTTCCGTATTCTGAATCAGATGGTATACCTTCACCATTGAAATTGACTGAAGATGGTATGGAATTGCTACATCCACACAGTATTCACGATGATATTCGACAGAGTGGGAAAGGACGTTATAGTCATTGGGATAAAGGAGTATTCTTTTCCACAAGTGACAATAGTGACCCTAGAACGAATGGAAGAATCTATGAGTTAACTTATATATGGTTGCCTTCGAATAAACTATTATTCGGGATGATCTTGTTAACGTGTTTAACTTATGCAAGATATCTGAATAAATTTATTACTCAATTATTTGAGCAAACTCACCCTGTGAAGATTGCAATAGGCCTTATAGTATTAGCTCTTTTTTATCGTATTGGAGTAGCAATTAATTTTTGGGATTCGACATTTCATGGTGTTCAAGTTAAAGGAGCACCTTTTAGTGATGCCTTTGCTTGGTGGGCAAGCGGAGTTAATGTTCAATATGGACAAAATATATTTGAAGCTGTGAATGTCTGGGATGCACGTAGACAAGGTTATGCTTGGTTTCTAGGTTCTCTTTTTTCAGTATTTGATAACTCTTTATTTACTGTTAGAGCTGTTCAAATATTGATGGGAGCGCTATCTGCAGGAATACTATTCGATGTTATTAGGCGCATGGTTAATATTCCTATTGCTTTTATGTCCAGTTTAATCCATGTTTTTCTTATTTGGGATGCAAGGAGTGCATTAACAACAATGAGTGAGCCTTTGGGTTATTTTCTCTCCAACGTATCTATTTGGTTACTAGTAATAGCTATTACAGAAAATAAAAATAGATGTTTTAGTTACCGTAAAATCATTTTCTTAGTTGTAATTTCAGGTGCTATATTGTCGGCAGCGAATTTAGTAAGGACATTGAATCTTTTAGCTATACCCGTATTGGGAATTTATGCGGGGTCTTTATTGGTTAAATATCCTTCCAATAAAGCTTTTACGAAAGGTATATCGGTGGTTATCGCATTTGCAATTGGAGCTGGTTTAGTTATGTCGCCTTGGTTAATCAGGCAATATAACAAATATGGTATTTTAGCAATTTCAGATAATAGTGCAGAAATGTTTTATGCTGCTACGTCACCAGAGTATGGTACATGGTCATCTAAAATATCAGCTTTACCAGTAACAACAGGGGGTGTAACTGGTGAAATTAGTGATAAACATAATTTTTATAGCGAAGGGATACGAGAAAATTTACAGCAACATTGGGCATGGTACTTAAATCATGCGATGAATAATTTTCTAAAGCATGCTGAAGTAATTGCTATTCCTCTATGGTTGTTGATTTTAGTTGCGCTAACTTTTCTATTATATAATGGTATATCATCGAACAGTGGAAAAATCAATTCAAGAGTTATGGGAATTGGTATTGCTTTTTTGGTACTTATTATTGTTGCTGATGAACGAGTAATAGATTTTTTATCTATTCTATCGTATTTCCTAGTTTCAATATGGGCTATTTTTAGGCTTAAACCCCTTGGTTTGTTATCCTGTTTACTAATTCCGACGTTATTTTCTTTGGCGATGGTTGCTGCTTCAACTAATATGCGTTTTGACTATTCGTTGCTCTGGCTATCTACAACACTTACCGTTTTTGGTTTTTGGTTCGGTTTGAATTATTTTTCGACCCCAAAAAAAATAAATGACTTTGAGCTAGTTAATGACTCTATATCATGGGATAGCTATAATTCATTTATCAAATTTTTTTCAAGTCTAACTCTGGTTATTTTTTTTATTGGCTCAGTAATAACTATAAGTAACAGAATCAGTAATTATAATGAGCCGATATTGATATCTCATTTACAAACTAAGCAATCAAATGATCTGATCAATGAATTTCTAAACACTAAGCAAGGTCAGGATCTAATTTCTATTCGATCTCATCTAAATGTAGTTAAGACAAGTCTTGTGCCGGATCATGAGATGTACTTTGTGGCACATGAAAATATTGGTCACTGGAGTCCACTTTTTGAAGCTAGGCCTTATAATTATTTGGTGCAAAATGCTTTCCCACCAATATTTAAGGGGCAGCATGCATACGCTGTTATACCTCAATCAAAAGAAGATATAAGGATTCATGAAGGTTGCACATATCTTCTGATCGGATATTATTACTATAAGACTTTTGGAACTTCATATGAAGTTGTTGGCGCTAAAACTTTAGATGGAAACTGGCTAGAGTTTGAGCCAGCTCTAGTTAATAAACATAACAACTTTATTACATCTGCAATTAACAGGCTGGCTCAAAATGAATGAAAAAAATACTCAACAAAGCAAAACTATAAGGACTCAACTAGATCAATTGGCAGAAAAGAGAGAGTATTGGCAGAAACGTGCTGATTATTTTTATGGGTTGCAACAAAGATATTTTCGGTTTTTAGTACCTGAAAATATGCGCGTTTTAGAAATTGGTAGTGGATTAGGTGATTTGTTAGCTTCGCTCAAACCTGAAAAAGGTGTGGGTGTCGATATAAGTAAACGTATGGTAGAGATATCCTCTGAACGTCATCCTGAACTTGAATTTATCTGTATGGATGCTCATGAACTAAAACTTTATGGACAATTTGATGTGATTATTATCACTGATGCAATTGGACATTTTAGTGATATTCAGAAAATATTCGAAGGATTAAAACCATATTGCCATGAAAGGACACGTTTGATAGTAAACTATTACAATTCATTATGGAGTCCACTTCTGAAATTAGCAGAAAAATTAAAACTAAAGATGCCGCAAAAAGCAAGCAATTGGTTAGCTCCCACCGATATCAGCAATCTTCTCGACCTTGCAGGTTTTGATAGTGTTAAAGTTGAACGAAGAGTATTGTTACCAAAAAAAATACCGTTGATTTCTGATTTTTTTAATAGTTTCATATCTAATATTCCCGGAGTTAGATTACTATGCCTTAGTCATTATGTTGTAGCTAGACAAAGTATAAGCTACGAAAGTGAGTTTGAAAAAAATGTCTCTATAATTATTGCATGTCGAAATGAGAAAGGCCATATAGAAGACGGGATTAAAAGAATCCCTAGTTTTGGAAAACATCAGGAAATTATTTTTGTTGATGGCCATTCAACAGATGGGACTGTGGAAGAAATTGAAAGAGTCATGCAATTGTATCCAAATAAAGATATCAAATTATTAATACAGGATGGAAAAGGGAAGGGCGATGCTGTGCGAAAAGGATTTGCAGCAGCAGAAGGTGATGTTTTAATGATTCTTGATGCAGATCTAACTATGCCGCCAGAAGATTTACCAAAATTTTATAATGCCCTTGTTCAACGTAAGGGGGAATTTATAAATGGCTGTAGACTGGTATACCCTATGGAAAAACAAGCTATGCGGCACTTGAATATATTAGGTAACAAATTTTTTGCATTAGCATTTTCATGGCTGCTTAATCAACGTATTAAAGATACCTTATGTGGCACCAAAGTTCTTTATAAAAAAGACTATGAGCGTATTGTGGATGGCCGACAATATTTTGGTGATTTTGATCCTTTTGGTGATTTTGATTTGCTGTTTGGGGCCAGCAAGTTAAATTTAAAGTTGGTTGAGATGCCTATCCGCTATAAAGAGAGAGTTTATGGTGAGACAAATATAAGTCGTTTTCGTCATGGATGGCTACTATTGAAAATGACAGTTTACGCATTCTTTAAGCTTAAGGCTATTTAATGAGTGAAGATATACTATTATCTCATAGGGAGATTTGGAAACAGAAACCAATACTGAAATTGTTATATACAGAATGGTATCAAGATATGGTTTCTCAGATGATTCCCGGTTTAACTTTAGAAGTCGGTGGTGGTAGCGGGAATCTCAAGGAATTTTCTCCTGATGTGATATGCAGTGATATTGTTGCACTGCCATGGTTAGATTGCGTTGCTGATGCGCAATCGATGCCTTTTGCAGATACTAGTTTTTCGAATATTGTATTGTTTGATGTGTTACATCATATAGAGAATCCAGCCTTATTTTTTACTGAAGCGCAACGTGTTCTGAAAAATAATGGTCGAGTAATAATAATGGAGCCATACGTATCAAAAGCTTCATGGTTTGTTTATAATTATCTTCATCCTGAGCCTGTTGATTTTAATCAGAATCCATTAGAAATTATCTCTCCAGATAAAAATCGCGAGCCATTTGATTCAAACCAAGCTATTTCTCGAATTTTATTTGAAACCATGTATAAAGATTTTTTTGAAAAGTTTCCTAGATTTAGGCTGATAGATAAAAAATATCTATCATTTTTTGTTTATCCTTTGAGTGGTGGTTTTGATCATCCTTCTTTATTACCTCTTAGCTTAGGGCGCTTTCTTCTAAAGTTTGAAAAATTCTTAGCGCCACTCGGTCGATTTTTTGCGTTTCGTGTTTTAATAGTTCTGGAATTAACCAACTGATTTTTTAATGTATCAATAATTATTTAAAATTTAATTATCCAATAAAAGCATCTTTTCTAGAGTCGCTTGGGCCTATCCCAAACGTATAAGTTTTTATATAAAAAAAATTATATAAATTAATATTGATAACTTTTTTCTTGTCTGTTTTTTTAAGTTAGTTGTTCCTTTATATATGACGTGATAAAAAAATGTTTAATGAAATTAATTTCATATCTGTTTTTAAAGTAATATTTTCTATTACTCTTATAGTATATCTTTTTTTGTTTCTTGATACCAAATCAGTAGCTGTGAAAATAAGTAATATTAATCCAGTATGGTTGTTTGCTTCATTGTTTTGTCTAATATTCGCTTATATTTTATGTGGGTTACGTTGGGCAATGATTTGTAGAGGTTTGAGAATAAATATATCTGTAGCACGAAAGATAAGGCTTTTTTTTCTTGGAATGTTTGTTAGCTTATTTTTGCCTACATCTATAGGAGGAGATGTTATAAGAGGGATATTTCTTGCAAAAGGAGAGGGGCGTAAAGGTATCGGTTTTCAAGCTGCCGCAAGCGTTCTAATAGATCGACTAAATGGACTCTATTCGCTTGTAGTATTAATTACGATTTGCTTGTTATTTTATAATTGGCCATTACTCTGGTGGGGTTTATGGTTAGGTATTGTTTTCATAATGTGGGCTTGCTTATTCGTGTTCTATCTAATACATGGACAATTTCATGATTTAATTCCTATAAAAAATGCTGAATTTAAAGAGCTACCTATTAATGATAAGTTATTTATACAAATGTGGTGGCGAAGTTTTCCATTGTCCATAATCTTATTTGTATTAGTTATCCAGGCCCATGTTTTTTTAGGTGTTGCTGTGGATTTAGAAATGAAATGGACTCAATATGCAATTATGGTTGGATTGGTGGCTTTTTTAACAGTGTTACCAATTTCATTTAATGGTTTTGGCATACGAGAAATTAGTTATATCGGAATTGCCGGGTATTTTGGCGCCGATGAATCTGCGGCGACAGCAATGGCTGCATTATGGATAATAGTTATGTTTCTCGCAGCAACGCCTGGTGGATGGGTTTTATGGAAGCTGGGTGGAATGCCCACTTTAAAGCAAAAGACATAAGAAGAAACTTAAATTTTTGATGAGGAAAGTTTTTCTAAAAAACTAAAGCATTAGTTAAATTTAATCTTTTTTAGGGTCTAATTCCCCGCTGCTTGCGGCTGGATAATTCATTTAACGAAAAAAGAAATATTATATATAGGCACAAAGAAAAAAGGCGGAGCAGAGTTACATCTTTTAAAATCTTGTCAGTATTAAAAAATATGGATAGATTCCTACTACCGTTTCAATTTAATTTTGATCGATTGAATGTAAGCCTTACTCAAAGGCTGGCAGTTTATCGATCGGAATGGCAAGCGCTATAGTGCGAGAGGTGTTGGGTGTACTTAACGTCATATTTTTGCTCTTCAAGGATCGACATCAGCGCTTATATATGATCAATTATCGGGGTCAACACCACAACGATAATGCCATGAATATCACTTATAGAATAGAACTTAGCGAAGAAGAACGTAGCCAGCTTCAACACGTCGTATCCACGGGTAAAAACAAAGCCAGAATGATCAAACGGGCGCAGATTTTATTAATGGCCGATAAGGAAGGCTATCAAGATAAAGCCATTGATCAGGCCTTATCGACGAGCACATCCACGCTTTACCGCACGAAACCGGATTTCGTCGAATATGTCCTGGAAGCTGCACTCAATGAAGGTTCACGCGCCGGTCAGCCGCGTAAAACCGATGCCAAGCACAAATAAGCCATGGAAAGTAGTTTTTATTGGAACGGGTTAGTCAGAGTATTTTTCCTATCTTAAGCAACGAATATCGAAGTCTGGCTTGGAGAAAAATTTTGTATTTTTAGGTTTAAGATCGGATGTAGCTAAACTATTAGCAGCTGCAGATGTAGGCTTACTAATGTTACAACATGAAGGCTTTTCCAACTCGATTCTGGAATATATGGCCTCTAAACTACCTACGATTGCTACAAATATTGGTGGTAATATAGATTCAATATTAGATGAAAAAACCGATTATCTTGTACCCGTAGATGATCCTTATGCATTTGCAAGAAAAATTGAAATCATGATGGTCGATGCATTAAAACGAAAAGAATTAGGTGAGAATGCCTATACGAGAGTACTAGATAAATTTTTTCTTGATAGATGTGTCAACCAATATGAAAAATTGTATGAGAATATATTGAGTTCGGTGTAGTCACATAATGAGGCAAAAAATATTATATGTTATTGGCTCTCTAGAAAGAGGTGGCGCTGAACTACATTTATTAAATATATTACCAGTTTTAAAAAATAATCATGGCTGGCAACCCAGTGTGTTTTGCTTAGGTCATGCAGGCGAACTTGCAGATAAATTTTTGGAGTTGGGCATACCTGTAATCACACCCCCGATTGAATCTGATGGGGTTATGCATAATTATTTTTATAGAGTGGCAAGGCTGGGACTTGCCTTAATAAAATTATGGTATTTTTTATGGTCAAAAAATCAAAAAATAGTGCATTTTTTTTTGCCTTTATCATATATTGCCGGCTCTCCAATCGCATTATTAGCAATTAGAAAACATCTTGTTATGAGTAGAAGGAGTTTGAATCATTATCAAAATAAAAGGAAAGGGATTAAATTTATTGAGTATATGTTTCACTATAGCTTGTCTGCGTGTTTAGGAAATTCAAAAGCTGTAATGAAAGATTTAGTCAATGAAAATATGTCGAAAGATAAATTAAGGCTCATATATAATGGTATCCCACTTGTTAAGCCGACCTTGTCTGAACCAGAAGTTAGAGATAAATTAGGCATAAGCAATGATGAATTAGTTTTTATTATTGTAGCTAACTTACTGCCATACAAGGGACATGCTACGTTATTAGAGGCGTTGTCAGATGGTAGGCAGAAATTTAACAAAGAGTGGTGTTTATTGATTGTCGGTGAAGATAGAGACATTCAGGATAGTTTAGAAGCACAAGCAGATAATTCTAAAATTTCAGATAATATTAAATGGCTGGGTAGTCGTAGAGATATAATAAATCTATTATCTGCCTCAGATATAGGTGTTCTGAGTTCTTATGAAGAAGGATTTTCAAATAGTATCCTTGAATCAATGATGGTTGGTTTACCTTTAGTCGTTACCGATGTGGGAGGAAATTCTGAAGCCGTAATCAATGGGGAAACAGGTTTTACTGTACCGGCAAAGAACTCACAGAAAATGAGTGATGCTTTGGTGAAGTTAGCTAATGATTCTGATTTAAGAAAGAAAATGGGGGATTCAGCTAGAGATCGGATATCTCAATATTTTACATTGGAAGAATGTGCTCATAAATATCATAAAATATACAAAGCTATATTAAATCAAGAACCTTTACCTGTCTTTGATAGCTATTAATTATAATTACATTAAAGCCCTTATATTTTTTGTCTCTCATGAAGAAACAGTAATTATAAATTATTAACTGGAAACTAATATATTGTGTGTGGTATCAGCGGATTATTAACATCTAAAAAAACAGATCTCAGCTTGCAAGAGATTTGTTATAAGATGATGTCAACCATGAAGCATCGTGGGCCTGATGATAATGGAGTATGGAGTGAAAAGGAATCAGGAATTGCATTGGGGCATAATCGATTATCTATTTTAGATCTTTCGCAATCTGGCCATCAACCTATGTTCTCATCAAAACAAAGATGGGCAATTGTTTATAATGGTGAAATATACAACCATCAGGAAATTAAATTAAAACTAGAAGCGAAAGGGGTAATATTCAACGGGCACTCTGATACTGAGGTAATTTTGGAAGCTATCGCAAACTGGGGAGTGCAAAAAACCTGTAAGCAATTGATAGGCATGTTTGCTTTTGCTGTATGGGATAAATCTAAAAAAAAATTATATCTATCCAGAGATAGGGTTGGAATTAAACCTTTATATTGGGGTTGCTTCGGCGGCCTTTTTTTGTTTGGCTCCGAGTTAAAAGCATTACGTGCTTGTGAAGAATGGGAACCAGAAATAAAT
>JBCEWB010620588.1:0-17877 GCA_039654565.1 Peronia peronii
TTTTTCCCTGGAAACCCCCACCCCCCCCCCCCCCCCCCCCAATCTCCCCCTTTCCCCTTTGAAATGCATCTCTTTTTCTTATCCAACTCTCGAGCTGGTGACATGTTTTTCGCCGAGGAGCAAGCCCAGACCCCTCGGCTGCAGTGATGGAAAAGATTAGAATCTGCCTGCATTATTTCATTCACTCAACGGTCTTCCCAATCTTTGTGTAGGAAAGCCTATCTCCAGCCTTCACGGATAAGGGCGAATATATTTCGGAGGTGTGCGTTACGTATGTTAAAGAACCCTTGACAGTTCAAAGTCGGAGGAAGTCGGAGACGACGCTGTTCAAGCAATATTTCCAAAATTCCAAAATTCTATCCATAAAAATATAATTCTTCTATCTAACCAAACTGAGCGAGCGCTTAAACTCGAGATTATTCTGCTTTCTCTAATGACTGAAAAGCTAACGACATAATACAAAGTCTTCCTCTTGTACATAATAGTGTAGAGGGCCGCATCTGTTAACCTGAAAGTGATTCTATAAAAGTCAAAAGTTAAAGTTCTGACATATGTGAGAAAAAAAACGTTTCCTTGAAGTTTAGGTTCCGGGCTCTAAGCAGCCTCTGCATCAATGCCTAATTACTGGCTTTTGAATAAAAAAACTCTAACATTTCATATATTACTATATCTGCACGGTACACGTTTACACTGTGACACATGAACACACTAATAATTTGTAAGACATTACCAATTATGAATTAAGAACAACAAGGGTAATATACCATATTCACTTGAAAAAGAACCACCAGTTTGCGTTTGGAAAAAATGAGTAAAAGACAGAAAATAATTTAACTGTAACTTATGCACAACGTCTTTTATATATACATCCTTGACTGGCTCTTTAACAACCAAGCCTAAACTGCAGCACTCCAACCAGTCATCACATTAAGGAAGTCGAGTAGTGTGTCTTCTATTCAAAGATCAATGATAGTATCCTTAAGGGAAATCATTGAAGAAGAGAAGGCCCTTTTCTGAAATCCCTCGAACACCTGAACTGCAATAATCATAGTCTCAAGAAAGACGTATCTGAAGGTTTTATCCAATATAACTGTACCAAGTGATAAAGTTTTTGATCATTTAAGAGATACTTGTTCCTAGAGCTATTCGTTTACAGGCCGGTCGCCTGATCAGAATTTTACTTTGTCCATGAGAATCATCAGTGAATATGATATCTCACTGTATTTCTCTCTTGACAAGTATAAATTGTCTTTAATTTTTGTTTATTTGTTTGTTTTGTTTCCTGGTTAATGTTGGGCTGTTTTCCGCTAAGGCTATCAACACATTTCTCACACACGAGCGAAAAAAAACCCCAAGTAATAATAATAATAATAATAATAATAAAGAAGTTCTTGAATCCCTTTTTGTTTCTCAGTTTCTTGTGCGATAGTTTGAATACGAATCACAGCCATCCACGTCATGCTGAGAAAAATGCACTAAAGATTATGTATGTTTCTTCTAACTCTATCCGTCACGGGTGTTACAAATAAGCTAAGCAATAATGAATGTGCCCACAGCAAATAACCAAGTGGCAACCTACAATGTCAAACAGAGGACGCCCTCACTTCCGCTACGTGAGCAACTGGAGAATTTAGAATACGTCCATAATATTCAAAGAAAATACTAAATCTTTTACCAGTTGAGACAGACACCAACTCTAAAACACAGACGTGGACACAAAATTTAATAGATTCCCGGCCATAAAAATGTTCCAGCTATTACCAATTATCAAGTTGACAGGTAGAAAGCTGGGATTTGTCGTTGACCCAATTAGATGATGGGGCATGTCGGAATACATGCCTCAAAACAAATGAGGATGAAATGCTTTCAGTCTTTGCTATGTTGTCTGCTTGCTCTGTCTACCAAAGCCGTGGGAGAGACGAATGTGTTAGGCTAACCTCAAACTAACTCCATACGGCCCAATCGACCGTGTACAAAAGGCAGCCAGTAATGCAGTTTCTCTGTCAGTAAACACCTCTTTCAACCCAATCCCCCTCACTCTCTCACTCACTCTTTCCTACATAGAAAAGTTCGTTCTTTCTTGTCTTTTTTCTGTCTCTCATATGGAACACGTTAATTAAGCTTATTCCTTCACTCACTCACTCAATCGCTCACTCACTCACTCACTCATTCACTCACTCACTCATTCGTTCACTCATTCACTCATTCACTCACTCACATACACAACCCATTTATTCATTCATTCACTCACTCTTACATGAGCTTATTCATTCACATCCTCTCTCACCTAATCATTCTTTCACTCACTCATTCTTTTCATTCATTCATTCATTCATTCACTCACTCACTCGCCCACCCACTCACTCACTGACTTACTCACTCATTTACGACTAAAAATGAGTTTTGTGTAATAATTATTTTTTTGACTGTTTCATGAAGTCTCGTAATGATTCATTTTGGGAATCAAAAACTTTGTTTCATTTACCAGAAAGGGCAGATTTGAGATGAAACAAGGTCAGACCATCAAAACATGGATCTTTCTACTGTACGTGAGATATATTGACGCAAATTTTTTTTAAAAAGGGGATACTGCGCGGGGTGGATTTTTTTTCATAGCTTCGGAGTCTGTAGGTTTACGTTTATATAATGCACATACGATTTCTGTGCCGCTAAGGAGAAAACGCAGGAAATTGAGACATCATGCTTTGTATAAATCTGTATGGCTGAGATGACTCATATTATTTGAGCGGACACTTCATTTCTCTCATACATACAAAGAAAGAAAAAAGTCATTTCTGCTTGTCAGTGACGAGTAGGTTTGAACAGAGAGAACTCGGATAAGAACGAACACATCTCTTTGCGCCGTACTGTTAGTGTGTATACGGCAAATAAATGTGTTAATTGTCAATACAAACGTATCTCTAGAGTCACAAGGCATGGTTTTATTTAACTTTACCATACCCATTATAGAAATTCAGTGATATCTAAGTATCCCCCCCCCCCAATCTCTTCTTGTCTTTCTCTCCATCCTCTTATTCTTCGGATCTCTACCCTCCATTTCCTCTTCTGTATATTGATCATTTCAATGTTAAATTCTGTGCCATAAATAGTCAATGTGTGAGAAAAGGGAGAAACAGAGAGAGAAAGACAACGTGAGCTCACATTTTTGTTTTAAAGAAAAATTGCAAAAAGCCGTTTCGGTATTTGTGCATGTACTGAGATAATCCAAAAATCTAACGTAAAGCATGCCATGATTGAAAATAAACCTGAATGCACCCATAAGCAAATGAGTGAGTGAGCGAATGAGTAAATGGGTGAGTGAGTGAGTGAGTGAGTGAGTGACTGAGCGAATGAGTAAGTGAGTAAGTGAGTGAATGAGTGAGTGAGTGAGTGAGTAAGTTAGTGAGTGAGCGAGTGAGTGAGTAAGTGAATGAATGAATGAGTGAGTGAGTGAGTGAGTGAGTGAGTGAGTGAGTGAGTGAGTGAGTGAGTGAGTGAGTGAGTGAGTGAGTGAATTAGTGAGTGAATGAGAGAATCAGTGAGTAAGTGAACCACTGAGTCAGTCAGTCAGTGTGAGTCAGTGAGTGTGTACGTGAGTGAGTGAGACAGTGAGTGGGGCAGTCCACTAGGCAGTTTATCAGTGGGGACTGAATTAGTAAATGAATGAGTGATTCGATGTGGCATCTGCACTTGGAATGATAAATGAATGTGTGAATGAATGAACAGAACAGATAGAATAATGTATAAATGAGAGAGCGAACATGTAAATCATCCTGTCTACCACACAACAATTCTTTGTGGACACAACCAGAAGGCAAAGTGGAAAAAGCGTTCAACATGCAGAGTGTCGACATAATCTTGAAATGTCAACGGAGTCTCACCCAACAGATTCTCCTTTTTCTTTATCTGATCCACACTGTAAAACATTTCTGTAAATTTAGAACTTACAATCAATTTACCGTATGTTTTACGGCCTTTTTTTGCTGTAATTTTACGGCACATATTTAGCATTTATTGGTTCCAATTTTTTTCGCATTTTACTATCATAGTCTAAAAAACAATTTACGGCAAGACATTTTTTTTGCTGTAGTTTTACAGCATAAACTTTGCCCTGCCCATACATAATAAAAACTAAATCCTAAACGGGAATGAAAGGTCTGGTTAGTTGAAAGCTTTACATTTTTGCCACAGACAGGAATTTACCGGATTTACAAGACGCTTCATTCTGTGAAACAGGTATCAGACATGTCCAGACGCACATCTGTAAAATGGCAATATTTTCCAAGATCGACGTGCACGAGCACAGTATGTGCTCTAGTCATCATTGATCATCATCTTGGTAGACGAGAGGATATCTTTTTCCTGGGTCCGCCTCTCTATTCTTTATCCTATACTCTGTCTGTGTCAATGATTTAATTGACGGTTCAATTGAGAAACGAGCCAAGACTTTAGGGATCTAGACAAAGTAATGCAACTGTTTAGTTCGATGTTGCTTCACTTCTTCTTTTTCACCATCTTCATCTCCGTCATCTGCTTCTTCGTTCTTCTTTTTTTTTCCCTTCTTCTTTGTCTACTTCTTCTGGGTCTTCTTCTTCTTCTCCTCATTCTTCCTCTTCTTCTTCTTCTTCTTCTTCTCTTTTTGTTTTTCTTATCTTCAGATCTGGGTATAGGGATTATCTAAAGATGATCACAGGACTCAAGTGCCGTCTCAGGCTATTCACTGTTTGATCCGACTTCCGCGACGGTCCACTCAAGATGCTGAATCTACAGTTTAAGATCTTTCTGCAGATTTCTTGATAGTTTATCATCATATCAATCGTGATCTTCTCATCTCGGAATTTCCCTCTCGTCTCCTCGGTCACTGGGTACTCCATAATACATTATTATCTCTCCTCGTCCATTGTCACCTTACTGTTGCAGTGACAGACCACAGTACCCGGGCTAACAGATGTAAAGTCCACAGCTGCCCATCTGTATATATGGCTTGGGGTCGATCAAGTTAGAAGCATCTCATATCCCGAAATTGCCGATTCTAGACAATCTATTCTTATCTATTCACGGAGAATACGATCAAATATTGACACATCTCCCAAGCTTCTGTGTTTTTGTCGTTTCTTGTATTCATGACGTGACGTTGATCTGTTGAACTATGCATTAGAATGTGTGATCGTTTGCACATATGTATATGTGGCAAGGACTACTGAAGTAATATAGTAGTCCTTGATATGTGGTTATGTGATGCCAGTGACCTAGTGGATGGGGCTGCCAAGATTCGGAATCAAAAGTTCTTGGTTTGAATCTTACAGTGGTCTGACTATTTGTCCTTAGGAAAGGTAATACATATATTTTTTCACTCGATCCGTTTTAAAATGGGTATCTGACGTGAGACAGAAAATGATATTGTTATATTGATAGACTGTGAACGCCTTACATACAGCCGCTTTGTAATACCTCCCAGTATGTTGAGAAAAACCAGTGTCTCTGTTGGGTCTGTTCGAGTAACAATGGATTGTGAAATGCTTGAAGTCTGGACTGCAAAGGAAGAAACTGTTATAAAATGCCACATTATATAATGTGTATGTATAAAGAGCGAAGAGGGAAACGAGTTATTTTTTATTGGAAAATTTTTATTTAATTCATATATATATTATATGTTTTAAATTCATAATTAGTTACTTTTTATTTGCTTTTTTTATTTATTCAGTAAGTGTTTTTTTAAACAATTGTTTCATTCATTGTTATTCTCAGCACACTATCTCACGTCAGGACTCTCACTGTTATGTCCGACAAAAAATTTGTTTTGAGTCATAAAATATTGAAATTTAAATACAAAAATATGTGATTTTATTGAATATTTAATAAATACCTCTGGTATTATTTACTATACAAATACATGTGATATGCAATCGGATATTCAATTATCTGTGATGATACTTGTCTCCTTTTGTGTGCTTGTCTTATATATACCTAGCAGCAGTCTGAATTCATGAGGGGCTTTATACATTGACTCTCAGAAATTTGGAAGCTTCTGTTTATCCCGGATTTTCAAAATGAACATATTGCTATGTTTTTATTATTCTTATTTATTTTTTTTTACTCATGTATTAGAAACATGGCAGGAGAGATGGCATGTAAACCCCCCTTTCAGCTGCACACATTCTATACAAATTTCTAATTATAAGAAAGCTTGTATCACACAAACAGTATTTATTTTCTAAGTAACCGTGCATATACGCACACACACAGACCCATGCATTTATGCACTCATGTGTACAGTCCTAAGTATACATGAATATATATAATATATATTCTATACAAGAGTATAAGTCAAGCTTTCTTGCGTGTTTTTGGCTTCGTAAATCCTGACAACTAATAACTTACATGAGTTTTCTGTCCTGGTTGTAAAATTTTCTTTCAATGTTTTTTTTTTTTTTTTTTGTCAACTGAACTGTCTCTTGTTATTTCTATTGCATAAAACTACTGTAGGTTAAAAAAAAGACTGACTGTAAAAAAATATGCAGGATCTGAAATGTTGTTAATTAACCGATTTCACCCTCTGTTTATGTTTCACAGATATACAAATATACTGGACCATTTCCCCCACGAGAGCATCAAGCCATTTATCCTGTGTTCTCACTGGTTGTGCTATTTCAACTCTGCAGTCAACCCCGCCATATACAACTTCATGAGCTGTAAGTATCAGTATCGTACTATCTCTTTATCAACATCATCATTATCGTCATTTAATAGAATTTTCACTAAGATTTTAGCTCATGATTCATCAACCGATGAATAACTCAATACATTTACAGAAACAAACAACTCTCTGGAGACGTGATGAGCTATAAATTAAATAAACTGGCGCAATTAGCCACATAGTCGAACCTTGTTGATTTTTCTATAGGGCAACATAGGAAACAGCTCATTATTGTCATCTTCGTCACTATTACCACTTTTTAGAAATGTCTTCCCTATCAGCATTATCAAGATCACCTTGTCTTTGTCAGCGTCGTCGTTGATATCAACCAATAGCATTAGCAATCATTTTATACATTGTTTTAAAATTTAAGATGGGTGTCAACTGGCAGCTAACTTAATGTATTAAAAAAATAATAAATCCTGAGAACTCGATGTGTCAAAAATGGAATGACCGGATGGTACTGGCCAAATTTTCGAACCCTTTTGTTTCATCTTCGGAGCAACTAAGAAAACAAAATCGAACAACCACCAGTATCATCATAATTTATATAAAAATTTGGACCATTAAGATTAATGCAAGTTAATATTAACTGTGAACATACGTGGCATAGAAAAACCAAAGTTCCTAAACTAGGGTAAACACAGGCATTTGCCAAATTTTGTTTGTTTTCTTTACAATTCGTATTTCTTTGACCATATTGTTATTTGATAGTAAAATTCTAGGATCAATAACGTCTAGAAACAATAAGAACATCAACAACTACAACAAGAACAATTATCACAATAGTAACAACCACAATGACAGCAGCAATTCTGTTTTAGTTTGCAGGCTTGATTGTTCAATATATAACGAAATTGTCGTTATAAATGAAGTCCCAGAAAAAAATGACACCATCAACAAAAACGGCAGGAACAATAAAACATTATTCTAAAGAACTGGACAAGACGTCTTTGTTTTCATCACACCTTAAATATTTCACCACCGCATCAGATTCAAATATAACTTTCCATGATATTAACAGACAGTCGACTGCATCACTTGATGCCTTCATTTTCCTCTAATAACTGCTTTTCGTTCAATATGCCTTGAAAGAGAGATGGCAAGAATATGCTCGATTTTCTCGGAACAGAAATTTCAGTAAAAAAAAAAGTGTTTGTATAACTACGCTGCTTTTTTTTTTTTTTTTGTTCTTTCAGAGTCTCGTTTTTTGTTTTTTTTTCTTCAGTACATAGTAAAGTCCTATCAGGTAGAAGCACTGTGGCTATCCTGATCAACATTAACAGCCGCACCACAATTATTATGTCTCACACAAACAAGACCAACTAAGATTCTCAACTTGTCGCTCTATTTCTCTCTCTCGGACAGGTAATTTCCGACGTGAGTTTCGCATCGCCTGCCACATCTGCTGCAGGCGGGGCTCCACACACAACACCATTTATGAAGGTGAGTTCTCAACTTACATGTTATGTATCTTTTAACTGTCAGTAGTCAAGCATGATAGAATAGGACACCATCACAATGTGTGTGACTTGGATTTAGATTGGACAGAATAGAAACGTAGGACGTACAGTGTCGATAGTCAAGCATGATAACACAGATAATAATTATAAACATGATTTTGGCTGAGAATCGAATAAAATAGAAATATATTTTGGTAAGTAGTCCTATGTAATATAGCATTGTGTTTTGTATAGTGTCTATAGTTAAGCACGTCAAGACAGAATATCAATGTAATATATACCATACTCAGTAAGACTTCAGATGAGATGGAATAGCTTGTAGTTGTGATATAATTATCAGGACTGTATATTAATGTAATGTATCATTCGGCTCAGTGAAAGATCATGTGAGATGGAACAGCCTGCAATTGTGATATAATAATCACAACACCTAAGCAAGTTGGGGCAACATATCAGTTTCAAAGAAGCTGGAACAGCATGCAATTATTGACGTAATTATAAAACTGCCATGCACAGATATCATGAAAAATGAAGTAACCTCCAATTGTGACATAATTATCAGAAATAACCAAGCAGAATGTGGGTGTCCTCAGATGTGCCATAATCGTCAAGAGAAGTGAATCACTATGCTTCGTCGGAATCTCTGAATATGATTAAATTAAATCGTCTCAAGGACTGTAATATAATCATCAAATTTAGTAATTTTTTTGTTTTTTTTTTAACTAAGATAAGATAGCCGCTGGCATAAATCGTGACACTCAAAGGGTACCTAATACTATGCAGTGTGGTATATCATCAAAATCAGTGAGTAATCAAGAATAATTATGCTGCCATTTAGTGTTATGCAATCGCGTATGTCATCATGTTCATCCTCGTGTCTCCATGCCAATCAACAGTCTCTGAAAAACTGTAAAACTGTACATTTTAATATTTTCAACAATGCTCTCACAAATATTTGTTATTGTTTTGTTTGTTTGTTTTTTGTCTATGTTAACTGAAGATGACAAACATATACGTGAATGGTTAAACGAATCAATGATGGTTCCTTCGCTCAATGCCAGTCTCAAGGTCGGTACGTTGTAAACTTACAGTCAGAAAACACACATAAATTGTTACTGCCCTTGCTTAGTGACGTGAATTCTGATATACACAAACAGAGGGACATTATTCATTTAATTTCCTCTCTCAAGTGCCCACTTACACACCCAGATTCACTTACATAAATATAAGCAGAATCCCGCAATGGCTCAAAAGTACCTATATAACTAATACATACTCACATACCTATGCACAGTTTTGAAAAGTTATTGCACAAGCTCTGTGATGCTTAGAAACAAATCAGTTTCACAGGAACACAAAGCTATAGATCTGTTTATCCGAGGACAAAAATTCTGCAAAGAAGATCTAAAGGCCTTAGTTTTTTATCTCAGCAGCGGGGCAATACAGAGATCACCAATAGTGAACCCTTCGGTCAGGTCAGGACCCTCTGTCCTTTCCTATAATTTGGACATAAACACACAAGAAAAACACCCAGTCATACAATTTCACCCTCTCAACATACGCTCCTAATTTCCTTTCTCCTACATAGTATTTTTTCAGAGAATCAAAAATTCTTACCCTTTCTTGAACCTAAAGCTTTAGATAAATCCCTCATCTACTCCCAGCCTCCAGCTTTAACCCCCCCCCCCCTCCCAAAAAAACATTCCCCACAATTCCAAACTCTATACATCTATGCATAGAGATCCACAGGAGCACATACACTCACATATTACAGACACACACAAACGCACACATAACACCTCCAACACACATAATATACACCCACCTGTACTCACAAACTCACAACACACACAAACGCACACAAGTGCACACATACACACATGTGCATCAACACATACAGCCTCACACAGACATACTCAAACACACACATGCACAAACACACACACACACATACACACTCACATACACGCACAGAAAAGCATCCAGGGTCATCCATCACTCCAGGGGTCTCACTGACATTGACGTGTGTGCTCAGCCATCTCTGGGGTGGCCACTCTGTATGTATGAAAGTACTCACTGCGTTAATCCCCAGTTGAGCTGCTCTGACTGCCGCCTTGACTGTTTGCCCTTCCGCTAAACGCCAGTCACTCCGACAGCATGAAGACCGCTGTTTTACTATTACAAAACACCCTTTCCTTGAAAACATTTGTTTCGAGAAAATCATGTTCAGTTTTGTTATCTTTCTTTTAACACATCAAATAAAATTGCAGCCTTCAGAAAATGAGGCAATCTCATAGGTTGTCTTCTGTTTTCTTATGGAAAGTAACATCGTAACAGACGAAGAAATAAGTTATGCAGTGATGAGACACTTGTTGTGTCAGAGTACTTGAGACCGGCCACTCTTGTTGGCCACTCTTTATCTCTTCTCATCATTACCATCTTGTCATGCCCTCCTACATGACCTTGGCCACTTCTGTATTCTACAAAACGATCTCCATTAGTCGTTATCAATCAGAGTTTTAGCGCCATTTGCTGACACTGGGCTATTTTTTCATTGTATGATGGAATTATCTCCCTCTCCTTTCCCCTCCCCCCTTCCCCTCCTTTTCAAACCTTTCCCCATTCTCGCCGGTGACCTTACATATGATTCATATTCCAAAAAAGACATTTATCATGCTGAAGAACCTCCATATCAAAATTTTCATAATTGAAAAGAAACTTGTGAACATTTCTGAAAATTATCCAGGCTTACTGTTTACTAATCACTGGAAATAGATTTTTGTTCAATTTGAAAGAAAAAAAAAATGAAAGATTTCAAAGGCCAAAAGCACATAGGAGGCCGAGGATCAGGAGGAGAAGGGAAAAGAAGGGAGGAAGAAGGGGCTCGTGGGTAGAGCAATTATATACGAAATTGAAAAAATTCAAAATCAAGGACATACATAGGACAAATAATCTTGTGAAATCTCCTTGCTCTAGTCTATGTTTCGTTCGTCCGCCGTGGCGTCCTCAAATTTATATGCAAATGAAAACTCATGGCTACAAATAATTTAACGGAATGCTCCTCCCACACATTCATTAGCATCTGGTCTAGTGCCCACCGTGTGCAATGGTTACACAGAGGAATCACGTCACTCATTAAAAAAAAAAACGTAAGAGGATCAACAAACAGGTACGAAATCTAAAAATGTTTGTCTCATATATTGCCCATGCTTGTGACTCATCTGGAGATACATGTGCCGCAATAAGCCATGCTCATCAAGTATCGGTAGATTCAGTTATACTAGGCATTGCAGGAACAGAGAGGGCAGCTAGGCTAAGTAATTGCCACTACAGCACAAGTTCAGAATACAAACTTTGTCAACAAGCTGCACAGACGAAACGAGCCATAGTGATATTGTAGGTGAAAATCAAATACTTGCCTTTTCTCCGCGGACTGTTGATGTCTTGTCCACAGGGGATGAGCTCTCATCTCAGACACAAAGAACAAAACCTTCATGCTGCAAATCTGAATACTTGCTTCAAAAGTTCGTGCCTTTTCCATCCAGTATTGAGCTCTCGTAAAAACACTGGAAATCCACAAAAACTCCTGTTTCACAGACTTAAATGTAATTTGTCTTCATCAAACCGGCTGAAGCATTTTTTTGTTGTCGTTGTGGTTGTTGTTTTATTTTATTTTATCTCACCCGACTTCGCTTTCTGATTTGAACTCACTGAAACCGGAATTCCCCACGACGGAAATAAACTAGAATAATGATTTTCCAGGGAGAGAAGTAATCGTGGTTAACTTTATAATATAAGTAGATTATGTGCTCCATTACTGAAGACCAGTTACTAAATAGATCTGCTTTATTTCACGCAGAATTAGTCGGTTGTTGACGCAAGGACTCTCCGGATTTCTTCTGATGTCTTCAAAACGATTTCGAATGGCTATCGTTCTATCCGCCACCTGTCCTAAAAAAAAAAAAAAAAACTAAAATCGTGTATGACCTTCGACTACTTGAAACTCCATGTCTCCCTCTCTTTTGATTCTCTATTAATTCGTCATTCTCATAAATCATTTTTTTTTTATTTTGAAACATTTCGTTTCCTAACATTATTCTTACACTGAAGTGCAAGTGTTCGCAAAAAATGGTCTAACACATTCAATAATGTTGCAAAAAGAGGGGAAAAAAATACGGTTTAAAAATGTTTGTTCCCGTTATTTCCTAACTAATATCCTGTAATTTGAGATTTTATACTCGCCTTTTCTCTTTCGGTGTTGACGTTTTTTTTTTGTTTTTTTTAAATCAGTTTTGTGCCCTTTCCATCCACTGATGGTCCTCAATAGAAAAGGTGAAAATTCACAAAAGCTTTATGCTGCAATATTAAATACAGTTTGTTTTAATCTATTTTTAATGCAAGCCAACTGATGAGCTTCTGGAGTCCCCCTCCCCCTCCCCCCTCCTCCGCCCCTTTTTTTCTTATTTGATTCGATCTCTCTAGCTGTTATTTACCCAATGAATTTTCCTGCAACGAAAATTACAAGAAGTGAGGATTCGCAAGCAGAGAAATAATCTGATAAATTTTATAGAAGCATGAATGGATTATCTGTCCATGACAGGAGACACTATTCAAGATCAGATACAAAATAAATTCATTTAATTCCACGCGATTTGACCTAGTACTAGCTCAAGGATGCTTCTAATTTCTCTTGTTATTTTTGCGACGAAAGGCCTTGGAAAACTGCCATACTATTACATATCGTGTTGGCCCACACCAGGATGTTCTGAGGACAGTTAAAACAAGAAAATTAATATGGCTTGGTCACGCCCTTTTCCGCCTGGTGAAAACAGTCCCATGAGGAACAGTGGACAGTGAAAGAATGTAAGGCAGACCTAGAAAAAGATAGGTTTTTTAACATCAAAGTTTTTGGAAAAAGTACTGAGAAGAAAGTACTGTCTGTTTTGGGCGGAGTGGAAAGAAACTGCTTTTTGTCACAGAAGTCATACATCTGGCTCAAGAAAAATACGTTCATCCCTCTTGGCACTTAAAAGGATAAGAAGTAGTGTAAAATAAGCAAATATTAATCTCTACACCTGGACTCATGTTCCTGACTAATGCATGCGAGAAAAAGCATATATTGTCCATCTGATACAAGTTTGAAAAAAAAAAAAAGAAAGAATTATGAGATCATCACAAAATCTGATTTTTACATTCTTACAAAATGATTACGAAATATAGAATGTTTTTCCGTAATATCAGATTTCTGAGATTGCTAAATTCTCTGAAAAAACAGTGCCCAACGTCCACATTAATGTGCCCCCCCTCCCCTCTCCTTCCATCTCCCCTCCTTTAAACACACAGATGTGTTCACACATTATTTATTGAACTTCAATAATTTCGTCTTCTGTTTCTTTTTCTTTCTTCTTCTGCTTCTTCTTCTAATTGTTCTTGCTGTCTTTTTATTACCAATTAATACCAGGAATGGGATATAAGAATTGCTCATCATCGTTTATCTGAGCTGTCATCTCCAGGTTAGGTTTTTTTTTTGTCTTTTTTAGAGAAAACACACAGACTGCCAAGCTTACTCACACAGAGCAACAGAGCATTGCCTGCTCAGGGGTTTCATCAAAGACACCACAGGATTGACGTGAAATGATCAAATTTCAATCTGCGCAATAAAAAAACCTTCAAGTCAGAAGTATTTTTGTGTCCCAAAGAAGCATGAAAGCCTTGACACTTTGTGTTCCAGCTGAAGTTCTCTTCCATTATTCTCTCTCATATTGCTGGTGGATAGGAATACCATTTTCAGTGACATTTGGCAGATTTAACCCGGGGATGGAGGCGGTAGGGCAGGGGGAGGGGGGAGCAAGGAGGAGGGAGGAGGGAACGGGACAGTTTATGTTAAAAGTATATGTAACAGTGATTCAGTGATTGGTTCAGTGCAAAACTATTCTATATAATATTTATCATCATGCCGCAACACCACCTGACAGCATGTATACGGTGGAGTGATAAACTGTTCTAAATTTACTTGCTTTGTAATTAGAATAGAATCTTTTTCGGCCATTTATGGCTATTTATAACTACAGCTCTGAAGTTTTGACACAAGTTGCGTCCCTTTGTATGCTTCTTCCATGTTAAAACATTGACTCAACGAAAATTGTCACGTAGAATTATAGTTTTCCTTTCCATGAGCGATATAAGCTTAGATCCCATTCATTCATACTTTAACCATACAGATGAACACGTCCATCCAAAAAATTACGAATTTCTAAACCCAGCTTTTATTTTTCATTAAATGAACTAGTGTCTAGACTCCAGATATTTTTGTTCTGAACGATAATGAATAATGAAAGTTTTCGTAGTCTAACTCGTCTGGTTATTTTGTATTGCAAATACAGTCTCAGTTTAAATTAGAGTAACACAATCCTTTAAAAAGAACTCTCAGCAGGAAAGGACTTAGTCGGTAGATGTTCGGATATTGTGAGACCAGTGCTAGAAATATTGAAATATTATAACTGTTTGCCAGGCTTACGGGCTTTGAAGTGCCCATCATTAGCAGCAACATTCTCAGTTTCAGATGAGGGGGATCAGTTTTGTGATGAATTCCAAATTACAGTACGATCTACAGTGATTTGATGTCTGGTCATTGCTTGTTCAGTCTCAATAAACACACTGTCTACGGTCTGGTTTGGGTAACTACATTCCTCAGTGACGAAGACATTGGAAGCATGTTCTCTAACGCAAAATGACGGGAAATATTTCGTGCTGCCAAGGCTCGTTCCAGGCTGTCACTGCGAATTTAAAATTTTGTAATGAGCTATTGTTTCAGCTAGCTAAGTAATTTCCCTTTGCCGAGCACAACCGGTATAATACATGCATTATAAAAATGGAAACATTCTTTTGTCCCTGTTACTTAAAATATGTGAAGCGAAAAAAAAATCTGAAAAACATTGTATCACAGATAGAGAAGTATTGTCATCTCATAGTGAATATTTTTTTAATGTTTCACATGTTTCACTCATGTTTCACATACCAAAAAAAAAAAACTATTTCCCTTTCTTTACAATGCTTGTACAGTCGAACATGAAAAACTCGAATTCCTCGGAGATCGAAAAATATGTTCGAGATTTCCGTAATTTGAAATTCCCCTGACGGCGTTCTTTACAAAGTAACAGAAGAACTGCTAAGAGTACATAATGATGCCGACACTGATGTGGTCCGATTTTGTTACAGTACTCTAGGAATTAGCGTCCTTCAGCTCATCTACATGACATCATCCTTTGTGTTTTGGATAGCGCCGTACCGGCCATGTCGCTGTGCGTGCATTGCGTCATATATGTTATGGTTATTCCTTGCAATACAGATAGCATGTGTGGCCTAGTCCACCACCCGGTTCAATTACCCACACCACCCCCTCTGGATGATTCATCTTCAGTGAGACCCAGTGTAGTTATACCTACACCATACACTGCCCATCCTTACCACTCCCGCACGCCTTTGGATTATCAGCAACAACATGGGATGAGCAAGACCAGACAAAAAAAAATTCGGCCGCTTTGATATTGGGTAGGTGATGAAGAAATCGTTCGAGAAATTGATGTTGAGCGTGCTAATAATACAAAGAAAACATAGGAATTCAAACGGACCCAGTGACGGCGTTCGACTTGTCTGTGAATTCGAGATTAGCGTGACTGAGTTTCTGTGCTCGCCTATATTATACTTCTCACATCCGCAAAAGGAAGTAATTTGGCTGGTGGTCAAATGGCTCATTCTGAAATATCGAGCTTCATCTACTTTGCCATCAGAGCAATCACCATGACGTTCAGTAATAATATTCTCCTCAGTAACAAACTTAATCAGGGTGTGTCTTCCAACGAGTTGTTCGTGTTGATGAGGCACCAAACAGTGTAAAGCTAAAGCATGTTGACGAGACACATTTCCTCTGAAAATTGTTGCTTCTAGAAAATCAAGATTCAGTTTTGTAATCTGTAGCTTAACACCTCTTGAACAAATGCAGTTTATAAAGAATCAAGTGATGCAATGTGTTGTCTTTCAATAATGTAGAAAATTATATTTAAATAGGTAGTGAATTAAACTCTGTCTATGATGAAAAATGTCTACAATCAAAGTACGTTAGTAAGGGTCAGTTGGGCCCTCTTGAGCTTTGGTTGTGTGTACTCTTCTGGAACAGCGCTGGAACATCAGGGCTTTTTATTTACATAGTTGCCTTTTCATTTTTCTAATTTTTGCATCGCTGCTCAAGAAACTGACCAAGCAGGAAAACTTTGATCGATTCTGATTAATGGTGGGTAAAAACTGAATGATTACAAAACCCGGGGAAAATTTATGTAATCATTTCAAGATGAAAGAATCAATATTTCATCACACCATGGGCAGACGCTCAAAGGTGCAGTTCAGTAAGCGCATCGTTGCCCTTCATACGATATTAAAAGTTTGAAATAGTTATTGAATTTTCTGCCAATGTGGGCCTGTTTGCCTTCCTTCTTCCGGGTTGCTCTCTAGTGCAAAGATTCTCAAAATATGGTTCTCAGAGAAGCAAATTTTTTGCACCTTGTGGGATGGATGTAAGCGGGGAAGGGTGAAAATTTATATTTTCTAGATTTGTATTTTCTATCTTCTGAGCACAAAGCAGGACCAAATTGCACGAATTTATTGCACATAACAAATATCTGCGCCAAGAAAAATGGCAATCGGATTTGTTAAAATTAAAAAATACCGGCCCATAAGGATTAAAAAAATAATGAAATAAAATGGTCTAGACAAATGCATCCAGTAGACTTAATTCAATCGTTTTGTTGTTGTTGTTGTTGCTTTAATTGAATCAGGCAGACATCATTTATTTTGCGCTCTTAGCAGGATAAAGTTATCCAATAGAGTTAATTCAATCAGTTTTTTTTTTAAAAATCAGACAGGCAACATATATTTTGCGTTCTTAGCACCCAAAAGTCAATTTTAATATATCTATACCTGCTCAGCTTTGGTTACATTAAATAAAAAAGAATAATTCGTATATAATTATTTACTATCTTTGTTATTTGAAGTTGATATTTAAACAGAATTCAAACAAAAAAATCCTTTTGTGAGTTGCTGTCATATGACAGATGGATCAGCTCTGTCCAATAAGACATTACGAGACTGAACTTTATACTTGAAAAAAAAAAAAACCATGAGATAATGGAGATAATTAAAATTGGGGAACCTCTGTCTTAATGCATCGCATGATGACACCGCACAGAGTGCGACTGGCTAGATGAAACTTTGGCCGTCAATGTCTGTCTGTCTTCCTGTCTGTCTGCTTTTTTCCCTGTCTGAACTGTTGTTTATCTTTCTGCTTGCTTGTCTCCCTATATTATTTGCTTGCCTGTGCGTTCGTCGAAAGTTTCAAGAATCACCGAATTTCCCATTCCTCTCTTCCTTGCTTTGCATAGCTTTATATTCATGTTTTCCTGTAATTATTTAATTTTTCTTTTGTTCTTCTTGCAGTTATTAGTTTCTATTCTAAAATAATAAAAACAATATTGACGGTTATCTTCAGCAATTCACTTCTTCTCTTTATTATTTCAAATTTTGCAGGGTTAAGTCCATCGTTTGTCCATCCATCGATCCATTCACTCATCCATCCATCCATTCACCTATCCATCCATCCATCCATCCATCCATCCATCCATCCATCCATCCATCCATTAATCCATCTATCCTTAGAACGTCTGT
>JBCEWB010620699.1:0-12126 GCA_039654565.1 Peronia peronii
ATAGATAGATAGATAGATAGATAGATAGATAGATAGATAGATAGATAGATAGATAGATAGATAGATAGATAGACATAAAGGAAAAAAAACATAGCCAGAAAAGCGTAATGGTAGACAGATGCATTGATTTCAGTTCACAGTGACGCGTTACTCTTCAATGAAAAGCACTACTCTTAACATACTCCATTCTAAGGGCCCAGAGTAAGCACTGAAATCTGAAATCTGAAACTTTCCCCGCCGTCTTCTTTCATTCTGATCTTCTCTGTGCTGTCTCAACCATTTTTCTCATGTTCTCTATTCCTGCTTCTTTGGTCTCTTCCATGATAGTTCTTTAAGTGTCTCTTTCGGTCACTGTCATAACAAAGTGAAATCCAACTTTACAGTACATCGTTCCTCATGGTAAGCATTCATTGCAAAGTAAGAGAAGGTCAGTTCTCTGGGTATAAAATGGCCCTTAGGGTAACATCAGTCTTTCACCTTGAGGCAGCTCAGAGTAAGATCAGTTCTAGTCTGTCCTCAGAGCAAAGTGAGTGAACTCTTAGAGTAGATGAAACTATATATTTCCTCGATTCCCTTCAAGTCAGCATTCTGGACCATTATACGTCAATCATAAGTGCAAAACTCATTTTGTAGGCATTCTGAAGGTAAAATCAGATCACCCTGTAAATTAAGCCCCCAGGCTTCTCAAAACAAAATAGTACACTCATTGTAAAGTCAGTCTCCAGTTACTTGTAATTGTACCTGCTGTTTCCTCTGGTATAGACCTGTAGGCGATCATAGGACTGCACTCAGGTGTATGGTCATTAATGTCCTGTATGGTCAGCGTCAGGGTGGCTGTGGCAGTATTGGTACCGTCACTCACTGAGGATCATTAAAGTAGATCAGATGGTGAATGGTGTCGTATAAAATCAGAAAGAGATTTATAAATGTGCAAACATCCTGCAAACGTTTTCGATTCACTTCTGTCTCAGTTCCAAATAATAGCAGAACACAAGATTTCGGGAAAAAAACCAACGCAGAAGTATGTCAGGCGTTTTCCTACGCCATTAAATCAATAACACTACCCACTACTTTTATTATTTGGAGGACATCTAGATTCAATACGATAGGAGTCTTTCACTCATAGCGAACTTTTAGTCATTAAGCTCCTACCCACCGTAAAAAAGTCAAGCCAAGAAGTAAGGCCAACTTACGGCTGAGGCAGGGCCAAGGTCATGGGTCGATGAGTTTTCCCGGAATATTGGTGAAAACTCTATTATCCAGTGACGTTACCCTCGTCTCGACAATAAAAATGAACAGTTTAATCTTGAAAAAAAAAAAGACGGGCCAAGTCAATTGCCAGATGACCGGGGAAGCTGCGCATTGACAGTTTTTGTTTTGGCTATCGGAGTGAAACATCTCTAGATAATTAGACGAAGTTGAAGCTGTAACTGATCGAATACATATGCATTGTGTTACACACTAACTCTATGACCGAAACCCCTCTTCTCTCTCTCTCTCTTTCTTTCTCCTCCCTCTCTGTTATTTCTCCTTTGATATATATATATACTATGTGTATGAGCATGGGTTTTTGGCCTTAACAAACTTGGAAGTGCCAGAGAAAAATCAAGGAAGAAAGAAATACTTTCTCTACCCTTTGTAAAATGAATTCTGTTCTATCCCCATGTCTTTTCAACATATACAAAGAATGCAACAGATTCGTTTATTACGTAGCATTTTATTTGAAAAGCTATTTTACACCCATAAGCGTGTACGCCGCCAGTAATGGATAATTGGTTGAATACTCTTATCGTATAGCTAGTTGAAAAGACCTTGAAAGATCACCAATTTCGTATCATGTACTCAGAATCATAGGAATTACAAAACGATGCCCTTGCAAAATGGTAACGTAAGGATAGGTTCCCGGAGAAAGAAAAAATGTGGGAGTCTACCTTTTGTTGTTGATGTTGCTGTTTCTCGTTCAGTTTATAATGACACTGCACAAAAACAGGATAATATTGTGACGGTATTGCCATGTAACAAGATCCAGATCTTGCTATAATGCACCACAAGGAGGAGTAGATGGAAACAGAGATAGCAGGAGAAAAGATAGACCGGTGACATCCAGAGTCGGACAAAGATAACTTTAATTTGGTGAAACCCAGGCCCTAGTCATCACCGCAACGGATGGAGCAGAGAGACGAATGCATGACTCGTCAGGCCTCCCATGTCTCGAACTGACTTAAGGGCTAAGAAGAAGAAGGAGAATTCTATAAAAATGAAGATCTTATACTTATAGATAGCGGTTTAAATGGCTCACTCTTGTTTTGTGCTTTGTTGGAACATCCAACAAATTACTAATCCAACAAACAACTGACCTCTAAGAATGGGCTTATAGATTTGATTTTGATCCGGGTCCGTGTCCACCTTGGTGTTCAGAGTGATGACTGTGGTGGTAAGATCTATGTTGAAGATACTGGCGTCTGTGCCTGAAATATGGACAGATAACAATAATAATAATATGACACCGCCAAGACTAAATAATAATACGTGATACTAAGAATGGTGACCCAAACCACCACCACCACCAATAAGAGCGAAAATGATGATAATGATGATGATGGTGTAATTTCGTGATATTTATTCATCATATAACATGAGCATATTCATTGATTATGTACAATAATGTACTGAGTAAGTAATCAGTTGGCACTTTCTGTCCGAATATTTATATCTCTGCCAAATAAATAGATTTTTTAAAAAATAAACAAAATAAATAATATATAAATAAATAAAAAATAGATGATAATATTAAATAAAAAAATATAGAAATGAAAAAAAAATGAGCAGATGTAAGCGTATGTTATACATGTATGTCTATAAAAAAAAGACAAGTAAAGTACGTAGGTAACAGATACATGACAAACAATGAATAAATAAATAAATGACCTAAAAGACCAAATAAAAAGCAACAAAACAGATAAATGAATAAATAAACACGAATAAGTAAATAAATAAATTCATGAATAAGAAAATAAATAAATCTAATAACTAAACAAATGTGAACTGACGGACCAAATAAACTATACGTCAGTGTTGAACCCGTGTCGTCATCACTGGCTGCGAAATCAAAGGAGACCGTGGTGCCGACAGCTGTCTCTTCATCCAGCGTGATGTCCACATCATTGATGGTGATAACAGGACTGTTATCATTGACATCATCAACGTTGACAGTGATCGTAACTTCAGAGGATTCTGAATTGGTGTCCGTCACCCTAGAAGAAGGAAATGTGTTAATTAATATTTGTGCAGTCTTTTAATCCCAAAGGTAGGATAATTTCGGCTTTAGGCGAATGCCCAATCTGGTTAGAAGAAATATTCACTTAGAAAGTTGGATTATTTTGAAGTTTTCTCTCTACCTACTTTTAATTTCGATTTTTATATCAACCAAAGGCTCGTAACATGAATAACGTAGGCTGCACTGGGAACCTCCGAAATATATTTGCCCTTATCCAGAAAGACTACACATCGGACTTTCCTATCCAAGAGGTCAGGGATCCCGTGACTATGGGAGTTGCAGGGGACCGTTGAGGACGCTTGTTTTGATATTTTCCTGTACTTCAGTCGGTCTCTGGTGTGGGTTTGGGTGATGGCACAAAGCTCTGCCCATGCCGTAGTGGTACCTTTGTATATGAGGCGACTAATCTCCTCTTGCAACTCTATCTCTCTCTCTCTCTCTCTCTCTCTCACTGCTCTTTGAAATTCAGCAATTTCATTTATGTCCGTTCTCATGTCCTTTGTTTGACTACAGCCTACAAAATCTCAAGACTTTTAACAGCTGACAGTGATAGAGAGCATTGGTGACCCCTGAATCTGAGCATACATTTTTCAACACAAACAATTTTCAGTAAAAATGTTATCATGACTTTTAGGTTGCGTCGTATTGAAAACATAACAGTGCGAAATTGTATGTGAACAGGGTGCTTTTATAACGTTGACAAATAATAGTTCATATTCGACTAAGCACAGATCTGGAAATCCCCGGCGGAATGTTTGTACCCCCTACTGAAAATAGAACGCTCATTAATGTGTGTTTCGCTCCACCACGAATTCCCACAACACTAGTTGAACGTAAAACTTCGGGAAAAACGCGACGCCGGAAATACTTCACACTTTTTCCTACGACATTCAATCATTAACACTATTCATTGCACTATTTTTATTTGGAGGACATCTAGGTTCAATAGGCTCACAGCGAAGAGTTTTAGTCCCATATTTCCTCCCCATCGTAGCAGGGTCAAACCGAAAAGTGAGACAAACTTGTGAATAGTTTGGAGGGTTTTGTACCCTCTGCTAAAAATAGACCCGGTATTTCCAACCTTTCGCTTGGTCGGAACAATTATATTAGCAATGTTACCATTCAAAATATTTCTGTTACATTGATAAGAATTTAATACCTGTGTTTACCCAGAGGTCAGTATATGATAGTTCTAATTATATGTTACATTGATAAAAATTAATACCTGTGTTTACCTGAGGATAGTATACAATAATTTTGTCCTCCAGTATATTACTTTTACTTACAGTGTTTATTACTAGATTTGCAATAACCGTGTATCAGTTTAACCTAAGTAAGCATGAAATTCCTCTCTCTCTCAACTCCTTTTTTTTTTTTTTTTAATCCTTTCTCTTTTCCATTATGATCATCTGGTGGTATGCAGTGTTTAAGCACGAAAAATGATGAAATAAGATATAGACTGGACTGAGAAAAAGAATTACTTTCGTAAGTGTTTAAGCAAACATATCTATCCATAATGTAAACATACTAATCCAAACAGAAAAATAATGGAATAACACAATTAAAGACTGAACTAAGAATGAAAATTAATTTCGTAAATATTAAGCAAGCCTACTCATCCAAACTGTATATCATAGTATCACTATACGATAACAGTATACTAAGGAATAAAAGCAGTAACATTTCGTCATCAAAATCTAAAGAGGGAAAGTAGGAGAGGGAGGTGAGGGGGAGAGGATGGGGCGAGGGAGGAGGGAGGAAGAGGGAAAATTGTAAAAATTAGATACTCTATTTCACCTGAGTATGAGAGAGTAAGAGACAGTTGTTTCATAGTCCAGGGTATTGGCTGTATTGACGGTGATATCGCCGGTACTGATCCCAATAGAAAACGGCCCACCTCCATCGTCGGTCAAGGAAAAGGCGACGGTATCTCCTTCAGGATCACTGGCAGTGGCTGTGTCGATGATGAAGTTGAGGGGAGCATCTTCCGCAACATTCAGCACCGTACCACTGTTGAAGTTGGTGAATGTGGGTGGTGCACCTGGAAATGGAAGCAAATATTGGTGTGTTCTTATTTTTTTTATTTTATATATAATATTATTTCTTTTTTTTTTTTTTTTTACACAGTTCACGAAAGATTTATCAAGCAGTCTGTGAAACATGTAGATTTCAAAGCAGCTGATAATTTACTAAGATTTGGCTAGAAACACTCCAAACTTTCACAAAATAGTGTCCAAGAAGAATAAGCAAACTACAAATTAGTTAATATTTACACCCACGATACTGCAAAAAGATAAGTCCATGGATAGCATTTTATTGTTGATGACTGGTTTACTTCTGAGGAGAATTAAACGAAAGATAAAAGGCAAAGAAAACGTATACGTATAGTTTACATACAAAAGTTTGATCTGTTAATTTACTTTGTCTCCTTACTGTCCAGTGGAATGTTGAGAATGTTTATCCCTTTCAAACAACTGTTTACTTTAGATACATTATCATTTTAGTCCTAAAACAATTTTGTTTCCTTATGGCCAAACCATCCGATCAAAGACTCCTTCTCTTCAGATTCACTTCATTCACAAAGATCCTAATCGGGATCGCTTGATATCCGGGCTCAATATTATAAAGAGCTTTAAGGCTTATGAAACTGAAAACATTACATACATGTATATAGGATACGAATTTTATAATTGATCAAATATTTTTGTTAAGACATTAAATTTTAAAATGTACAATAATAGTTCAACAACAGGCAACAGAGGAAACGTTTCGGATTGCTGAAAGAAGCGGGAATGTTAAGAGCCTTGAAAAGACAGGCTTGGGACAATTGGAACAGCTTTTCTCCAGTTGTAGGTTCTAAGCCAAAAGAGGATCCAGTCGTGTGGTAATCTACCCAAATTTTATTACGAGAAAATATTTTAGAGTTAAACAAAAACATAACTAGTCTGGTCATCTCCATATTTTGAATTTGAAGTTAGCCAAAAAGACCCTCTAAGCTTATATAAGGTTTGTATTATGCACGGAAGATTATTTGTTCATTTTAGTTCTTTAGAATTTAAAAATGTTTTTGTTTGTTTTATTTTGTTTTTTGTTTGTTTCCGCAGTACTGCTCAATATACCACTGAAATGTGTTCGTGCGCATGCATGTTTATAAGTTTGTATATTATACGTTGTCAATTAAAAAAAATGATATCAACATTTCAATCTAACCATGTTAATTTCACAAAAGCAGACACTGCAGTGATTCTGAGAGCTCAGCCAAAATTGTTACCAATTGGGTCGTGCAGCTATTGGTACCACCTCTGTGCCTCACGGGTTCTATATAATCGGCCTGCACTGCCACCTGTTCCTTGGTTTAAAATTCTATGAGGCGACTTAATTACCATGTTGTAAATCAGTGGAATAAAATCAACAGGAGCTGCAATAGCTTGCTGTAACTTCACGCCGGGGGTTTCGTTTCCTGGCAATGTCCTACGTCCGCGGAGAGAGCTCGATAATTGAGAGGGAGATTAGAGAACTCGTTTTAGCCAGTGTGATATAGATCTCGTGCTTGCATATTTCCGAGCGCTTCCTTGTCATGACAGAGATCCTGTATAGTAACAGAAAGCCAGTCAGTCCACCTTGGTCGAAATCTTGACAGGTAAGAGACATAGTGTCAAGATAGACTTATAAACGGTCAAGTAGGCAACTGGTAAATATGTTGACGAGAGCGTATCATTAGGTGGATAGGCATTTCAATGGGTAAGTGAGCGGAATTGTAAAAAAAATCAAAAACAATGCGCCAGGTAAAAAAGCGTATGGTTCACAAAGAGAAATGTGGATCGGAGCGGTGGCAGTAACGACAAGACACTATTCTTGATAGAAGATACATAGCGAGAGGAAGTACAGTCACCGTTTTTAGCTCAAAATGCAAATGACCAAAATAATTATTAAGAAAAGATTCGTGAGAAAAAAAAAAGAGCCCGAGTTTCTAATCATTTTCAAAGCCATGGCCAAAGCTCACCTATCAGACAACAAGCTTATGCTATTCTTTTTCTCTCTTTCTCTTTGTTTGTGTATGCGTATGTATGCATATTTGAAAGTACCTAAGCTTGTGAGTATGCCGTTTTCCTTCTCACAAAAGGTATTACTTCAAACAAACAAAAACAAACAAAAACAAACAAACAAAAAAGAAAAGAAAAAAGAGAGAGAATTTTGATTCGATATTTAGGCTGCCATGACTATAATAAGCACAGTTTAGAGAACTATAATTTTATCTTCCGGATCTGATTCAGTCACTCTACCTAGTCAATAAACGAGATCTCAATGGCAACGTGATCTAAACTTTTGACAGGTAATATCAATGGAAATTACTTGACAAGAGTAGGGCAGTTGAAAGGTTGAATAATTCTGTTTCATTTTTTGAATTAAAAAAAAAAAAAAGAAAGACCAACCAACCAACCAAACAAACAAACAGATAAGACAGTCATTACAGTTCAGTCAGTTTGAATTTTAACTTTATACCGGAAAGAGGATGAAACCACATAGAGCAATTCTAACTGTTTCATCTTTCCAAAAACTAAGCCAATAACAAATGAAACAAGAAAAGCACGATATTATTGTTATAGAAAAAGTTATTAAGAAAAAAAAAATTGTCACAAACAGCTGCAGTGTATAGATAAAATCTTGAGGGTAAACCTGATTATTTTGAGTTCTCAACAAAGTTATCAACAACAATTGCAACAGTATTAGTATCATACTGTCATAATAATCTGCAGGACTCTGTTCCCATAGCGTCTGTGGATGACTTTGTGCCTCCACTCCACAATTGGCTTTCACTCGCACATGACAACTTACATCGCTAAATGACCTACCCACCGTTAGGGACGGATTCAGAGCATCCAACAGTAACATCACCTTCATAATAATAAAGCCGTTCATTTAAAACTACTTTGTGCCGCTTACAGCTGATTTGAGTTGATTAAACTGCTTTGAGAGATCCTGATCATTTCTTATCATCAAATTTAATACAAAGAATAGCAGAGATGAAAGCACCAAAATATCAATTGTTGTTATTGTGATAAAATCGTTTTAGACTTACCCTGTGCAACATATAGGTTCGGTATGAGGAGAAGGCCATAGAAAGTGGCTCTGATGAGGTTGAAACAGTTAAGTTTAATCCACGAGTGAGTAGGACGCACACACCGCATGCAGGAAGGCTCTGCCATTTACAAAATTGAGAATCCAAGAAGAAACTTACTTCTTGGATTGACAGAAGAAAATATATTCTCACTGACACCTGATAATACTATTCTCAGTTCCTCAGAATCACCTCAGACTAACTTCAGAAAATATCTTCTTTCCTTCACCAAGCTGGGAGGTACGTGTCACCACGGAAAGCAATGTCTCTGATGGCTCCAAATATTTTCACATCATTTTCACTCCTTATCCCATTTGCCTTTCACTAACATCGAAGAAGTCATAAATCACATCACACACCGACACTATGAACAAGGCAAGTGCACTTAAAACAAGAAGAAGAAGAAGAAGAAGAAGAAGAAGAGGAAGAGGAAGAAGAAGAAGAAGAAGAAGAAGAAGAACAACAACAACAACAACAACAACAACAACAACAACAAACAAACAAACAAACAAACAAACAAACAAACAGACAAAAAAGGAAAAAAAAACAGCCACACACGGTACATTTCAAGTTGAAAGTTAAAATTTCAATGGCTTGTAATATTTGCACATCATATTTAGTTCTCATACGATCAGCAGTTTCGATTGTTATAGATCTATGTCTTAGATAGCAAATCGATTCAGTTACGGAATTTCACAAACTACAAAAGCATCAGATAGGCGCAGTTATATTTTCTGAGTTGTATGCTGCGCCTTTCAACAATTTTGTTTGCATCAATCTTGTTCACACAATGTGTTAGTTCTCATTTGTGAGTGATGTCTAATTAGTTGCACTTACGGATATTTTACTTATATTTAAACAAAACACTTTACGGAATAAAGACGGAATAAATTTTGTGAATTAGATGACACGCTCGTACAACAATGAAATGAACATTATCTTGTTAGCATTTCTTGTCCTCTGTTCCACAAGATATTTTAACGTAAACGTTTTCACATGAAGTTGAAGGAGAACTTTGGATATGATTTATCGAATAAAGAACAATGGAATTAGATTCTTGTGAAGAGAGAAATCTAAAAGCAGAAAGAAAAACAATCAATAAATGATTTTTTTCAACGCTTTACCATACCTACATGCATTTTAATGCAGCATTAAAAAGCATATACTGACTGACGAATGATTTTGCAAAATTAATAAAAGTATTTGATCAGTTCTTTCAGAACTGCACAAAATTCCGCTAGGTAAGAAAAAAAAAAAGAATTTTTGAAGAGACAGACTTCAGCACACTCCATAATATTACACCGAAAAGAATAAGTTTGAACGTCAACAATGAACCCGAATGCCAAGTAATCCTCTTTCTCCTCACAAGGACTCACATATCTCGAAACTCCCTTTATTCTAAAAAATCAAGAAGACATCCATCAACCAGGAAATTTTTCATCAGTAGCTCACGTTTATAAGTCAGACAGGCGATCGAGTGTGAATCGAGGGCGCCAATGAACAGGTCTACATTTTACGCCACCAGAGGGCCCTCAGGTGTAAAAATCTTAGCCACCTTGCGAGTCCTTTGTAAGTATCGCACCCCCTGACGTCGTTATTTTTCCAGGAGCGGCTCTAGTGTGGGGATATTGGTAAGAGCAGATTTACCTATAATTAGAGATTGATAAGGTTGTCTAGATCTTGGGTTTCCGTAACCATTCTATAGTCAAAATATAATTGCTTGCGACGAGTTGCCTCGGGAAAAATTCTCAAGATATAAAGAGTGTAGAGTACAGGTGTCTCCAAGGCAACGAGGGCATAATGTAGAATGCCAGCATATGGCACAGTTGCATTTTCAAAGAGGGATTGAGCTGAGCAATTCCATGTCCGAACTAGATTTGGTCAATTTGTTTTCCGTTGGTGTTATACACAGTAGGATTGGACTTCTGAAGTCCTACTCATTTCTAAAGACAGAAGGAACAAGACACCATCTGTTCAGTCCACTGCAGTGAGACATAACTTAGAGAATTTCGAGCATGTCAATAATAGCTTAATCTGAGCCTCATGATTGTCGATACCAGAGAGAAAAATGAGGTTTGAAATTTCAAGACTGTCAAGTGGCAGGGCTGGGGTGGAGGATGGCTATATGGCACCAAACATTTGAGAACAACAATAAATATTACAATTAGATGCGGACTTTTCCGATTATAACAGCACGTAACAGTACACGATAGGTAGGAATTAAATCCACACACTCGTACGTGTGATAAATACAGTAAGTCACCACGGCATATTCATATTGTCTTCGTCACTGTTAGATGGAAGATCTAGATTTTTATCATAAAGGGGTCTATTTGATCGGATTTGATTTGGGTCATAGGAGAATTTGCTGCCTCTGTTTATTTAATAGATTCTCCAGAGAGACATCTGAGGAGGCAGACTGAATTTGGAGAATTTCAAGACTGTTATCGTCAGAGAATGGATTGAATGGACGAGTTTCAAGTACGAGTACATTACAGACTAAGCGATCTGGGAAAAAAATCATGGCCGATGATGATAGTTGCACATGAAACTGTGGGCAGTAGTAAGCCTGCTGAAGGGGTGGGGAGGAGGGGAGAGGCAATTTTAGGTTCATCAATAATAACAGTAACATTAAAGAATGGTGTAGCTTGCACAAAAACAACAACAACAACAACAACAACAACAACAAACAAAACAACAACAACAAAAACATACAATGCAAGACAGAGAGGTACATATTTAATAAGGTGTCTTTCTTTCACAATCTGTCATACTTACAATATCTATTCCTACAAAAGCCTTGCCAACACCTCTGACAAGCGAGTATTTTATCTTCACCGTGACTCTTTGCCCATGGGAGAAACAGAAAAGCATACAGTATCAATGAATCCATCGGAAGCTTATGTTGAAGAAGAAAAGGAGTTCTAATGTAGCTCCCTCTATAAGTAGCGGTTATGTGTGAGAGTAGGTGAAACTTGGATAGAGCGGCTTTTGAAATTGAATTACAAGACACACAGGCTCACATAACATACACAACGCACAGTGAACACAGACAACAAAACAAAGCAGATCAACATGAAAATATTATAGAGAAAAGAATAACAACAACCGAATCCCACTGCATTGTTCACTTTTCAGCGTCCATTTGCTGCATTTTTTTTTTTTTACATCTGGATTCTCAGTCATCCTCTTTCGGCATCAAATGTCTTTTAATCTATATAACTATGTCTGCCACCAGTCTATCCACATTTCTGTCTGCCTGTCTATCTGGCTGTAACTCTCTCTGTCTGTCTGTCTGTCTGTCAGTCTGTCCATCTGTCATTCTATCTGAATGTCTAGGTAGATGTAACAATGTGCTCGTCTTTTTCTTTCATCGTTCCTCTATCAAGAGGAATCAAGAGTAGGTATTTGATTGAGGTAATAAAAGAATCCGAATAAGAATCGAATTTGTTTATTCCGAAATCTGGGAGAAGAAAAGGGAAATGGCGACAACCAAAATTAGAAAAGCGATCTCTCTCGCGTTAAGTTCCCGTGTCCTCTAACGCTAGTAACATAAAATTCTTCTGACCTCTGTTGCGGCAATCCAGTGTTGTGAAGAAGTTCAATCAACATTCAGATTTACTACCTATCTGGTTGTCATAGATGAACAGACACTACCACTGAAAATGAACTGACACTTTCTACTTACATTCTTTTTTTTTTTGGGCGGGGGGGGGGGGGGGGGGGGGTC
>JBCEWB010620810.1:0-17875 GCA_039654565.1 Peronia peronii
CCCCCCCCCCCCCCCCCCCCCCCCCCCCCCCCCCCCCCCCACCAACCTAATAAACATAACAGTGAGCCCTCTGGGAATCCTTCACTCAGCTGCACTCATAACATGTACTGTCATGGCGAACCATCTGTGTTGCTCTTGTTGCTGCTGCATTAATTATTGTTGTTATGTTGTTTCTTTGGTTGTGGTTGTTGTTGATATTGTTGGTCCTACTGAAATAGTTGTTGTACTGCTGTTGTTATTCTTGCTGCTGCTCTAATAGAGTATCATAAAGTAGTACTGCCCTTTTAGCCCTATCTCGGCCATCCTACTCATGTCTGGCCGTGGCAGTAAGTAGCTAGTCAGATTTCGTTGATGTGTTGTTGTGATAGTTGCTGCTACTATTGCTCGTTGGTTTTGTTGACGTCGATGCCATTGTTGCTAGTGTTAATGTAGCTGCTGTTGCTGTTGTTATTGTTCCTGCTGCTGGATCAAGTTTCGGTCTGTCACACAATTGTATTTATTGTTCTGTCAAAGCATTACTGCTTTTCGCCTGCGTTTGTTTTAATGTTCTTGCATTTTAAAACAACAACAATCAAAAATAAACAAACAAAACATCAAAAAGCAATCAAGGTTATTGATAACAGGGCAGTTCGAGACATGGTATGCCAATTTTCTAATCATCATTTCTAACTGATTTCATAGCCATGGCTCAACACGATCAATTAAATTGTTTTCAGAGCTTCTTTTTTGGTTGTTTGTGTGTGAGTGTGTGTATGTTCTCGCCAACTGAAGTCCTAATCTGCGCTCAAAGTAATACTTCTCTTGGGGATTTCATTCAGTTAGTGGGAGACTGCTACAATTTCGTGCATCAGGAAGCACTTGACTGTCACTGCTGAGCATTTAACGACCACGACGGTACAACCAACTCGGGTGGAAGAATATCACTAACCTACGCCAAAGACGTCGATGGTCACGTTGGAATAACAACAAAAGTGGAAAACTGGATAAAACACATAGGCAGGCCTGGAAAATGATGGGGATTCCAGTATCAAAGACGGGACAAGCTACGCTTTCACAGACACACGGAAAGGTAAAAGTAAGAGGATCGGTACCAATGGCGGGAGTTCATTGAGCACATCATCAGCGACTGGCACAACAATGATACGGTCACGTAATAGGAAGAATAAGTTCATTTAAGAAACTTAACTAAAGTAACCTCCCTTTCCCATTCGACTTGGTTCTTTTCCGCGACAAATGTATATCGACAACTCATTAGATGTAGAGTTAATGTTCTCCAAGTTCTCACTTACTGCGTTGCTTGGTTAGACACGATCTCCACTGCACAAGAAATGGTTTATCTACACAACACATTCCTACTGTTACATTTTGAACTTCATCAAAGGCCTGCTTTATAACACGTGCATAGTCTATTGACCTATAGGCCTAAACATGACCGAATAATACATGATAATAATTTAATATTTCGCATGGATCTTTGACTGCCACAAGATAAACGTACTATTCAGATATGCAATCGCATGTCAGGACCACCCATAAAATCACATCTATAGAGTCTACATTTATATCACTATATTACCAGCCTTACAGTTATGCATTTCAAATGTGGTATTTGTCTCTAGGAGCACAAGGATCTCTGTCTCAGTAACACAACTGTTTCTAATCTGTATCAAAGTTAACACAACCGTCACTAACTAGCATTACAATTATATCTTTGACCCGAGGCCTTCGATGGAAGACAAAAAAACAATTTGGACCGAGAATTTACACATATTACTCGCTAGCGTGACAATCATACCTCTGAGCTGAGGTCTTTGTTTCTATAATACAACAACCGGATTCAACTGTTCACGCTGGTGTCACATACAAGCGTTTCAATTATACCTTTGAAAAAAAAAAAAGGACCTCGTCTCTAAGTGCACAACAATCTGAATCAATAATTTATACTAATGTCACTAACTAACGTTACAACTTATCCTCGGCACTCAAGTCCTTATTACCGGTTGCACAACGACCTAGCGAGCCAAACCTAAATCTTTCAGCAGACACCCAGCATAAGGAGAAAGGCACTAGTATCGCGGATTGCCTTGTGCAAATTAATCCAGGGGATTAAAACACAGACTGAATATTGTACTTAGCCATGGCCCAAGTACTTAATACGCGTGGTTGAGAAGAGCGTTTGTTTTTTCAGGGCAGGGTGGAACAATCGTTGGAAAAGCTGTATTGTTAACATTTACCTGCCACTGATTTTTTATTATTATTATTTTTTTTTTTTTGTATCGAACAATTTGTGCAACAACCTGGCCTCTCTATCCGCTAGTGCCTGTATCTTGTAGCACAAGTGTAAAACTAATGCCATTTTTATTTACAGGGTCTATTTATAATTAATTAGTTATTTTACATGGGCTGTAACATATCCATAGCTTTAATGACAGATAATCACAGAAGCAGTTATTTTATCGAAAGATCAGGAGAAATGACATTTGCTGAATTGCAGTCAATCAAATTGGACCGTTTGGAAGACATACATACAAAATCCAAAGCCAGAAATCACTATCCACAGGGCCAACACAAAACGTTTGGCAACATAACTCTTTGCAATGAGCTTCAAAATTATCTATAGGGGTCCCTAATTATTTATTCTCAAAATTACCCAGTATATAACAGCAAGATGGGACTACCTGCAATCTGTTCTGAGTGCCTGATGGGTTAGTTTCATTTTTTTGTTTGTTTTGTTTGTTTGGTTGGTTGGTTGCGCACGTGTGTGTGCTTGTGTGTGTGTGTGTGTGTGTGTGTGTGTGTGTTTGCTTGTATATGTGTGTGTGTGAAAGTAACAGGAGAACTCCCTAATAAAAAAAAGAAAGAAAAAAGAACCTATTGTCGCGTAAGTTAGCAAGGGAGTGCGTAGAGCTAATGGAACACATATTATTATTCTACTCAAATATCCTAAGTGAGGGATCCTAAAACAGAGAATGACGAGATGTTTCCAACGTAGCCGCTGGCGTTCCTTGCGGACCCGTCTGACTTATACTATAGACATATTAAAACATCTTTTTTTTTTATTGTTGTTGTTTCTTAGGCCTGCATATCGCCGAGTCCGCGAGGGGGGATATTACACTATACGCAAGTCACCTTTCACGACTGCTTGTCCAGGAGACAGCGGTCACAGAGAGGGAGAACAAAAGCATAACAATCAGTATGATTATCTATAAGACAATACTAAGTTCTGCTAGCCCGAATAAACACATGTATCACTGTAAACTAAACCAACGAAAGATGCAACAACATTACTCTAGGTTCGACCAGGAAAATAGGGAGCGACAGTTGATTGTCAAGAACATAGATTAGTAACTGCTGGTTAAAATAGCCAATAGCAAAGCAATAACTTCAACTGCTCAAATAGATATCACTGCACTTTGAAAACCAGAACCTCAGACCATATGGTAAAATCAGCGCCTCACTGGTGTCTCTGCATGCGAGACTAATGAATGCACTGCAAAATTTCTCATTGTGCACAAAAAAAAAAAAACATAATATGGGCCAACAATATATTCAATCTTTATCTCTGATTATCCGTGTGTATATTCCCACACACTGAGTCAACAGTAATCAACACTCATGGTCGCTTAAAATATCAATCGTTTTAAACAGTTCATCAAATTTGCCACAGTAACTCTGACTGGATGGCATATCATTCAAACTGAAGCAGCCATAATAATTATGATAAAATTCGTATATAAGCTTACTGTACATAAAAACATATATAGAACAAAGTAAGTCACCCTAATATCTATGAGCAAATAAGTCACTCACCTCTTCTGTTCTACCTTCCCACCCCTTCCTGTTGTCAAATCCGTGTGCACATTTTTTTGTACAGGCTTCCGCTGGCCCAGTGAGTATATTGTGCCACTTAATATCCTGTCTTAGCCAAGTCTGATTCTCTAATTCCTTCCAAGGCCGATCTACTTATACCTAGATGGCCACCTGTTGTGAAAATGGCAATTAATTGGCTTGTAATCAAATCCCGATCAATTGAAGATGTGATACTGAGCATGAATCACCCGGACGTGTGGTTATTGTATTAGAGCTGTAGACCATGGAAGGAATCTTTTTTTTTTTTTTTTTCAGCTGCACTATTTGCGACTATCTTCTTTATCTGTTTGTGATCATTAATGAGGACATTTTCAAGTGGACGGCATGCATAAGACACCTTTCCTTTTTCCTATTTATTTCATTTCGCCAGAGAGCGATTCTGACGCCCCGCCCACGGAAGAGATACTGGGCGGCATCTCTGCATTTTGCAAGTCCAAATAGCAGGAATAATCCTCTGGCGCTTTTAAGAACAAGTAAATTTCGACAGAGCATTAATTTCCTTGTACAGATCCACTACAAAAATGTCTCCATGGGCGCATACAACAACTGTGCAGCATATTCGCTGTCAACATCTCCGCCAAATTTAGAAATTAATCACGTTATCTGACTTCTGAATCTGCCCCTTTTCCCCGTTTGTATCTGTTTCAGTTTCAGTCACCCGCTGCTATTTTATCCCTTATTTTGTGGACTTCTCGGACGGTACATTTCGCAGATCGGTGTTAATCTGAGTTGTGAACAGTTCCAATGCCAGCACCAATCCAATATTTTTATTTATCAAAGAATCTAGAGATGCTGTCATGGCAGCTCTCACATTAATTAACGTATCCAAAAGACATCACATGCTGTCTGCCAATTTAGTTAGATGTTTAGCAAGTAGATCTAAAGTGATGAGATATGCTTAATGTAAAATGGGAGTGTTATTGCCAGCCAAATTATTTCCCGTTGGTAGACATTATACAGTACATGTATTTGTTGAACCGGCATCATAATGAAGGGACAAGCTCGCTTTTGCTCTCCTCATTTGAATGGGTAATATGAAAAAAATAGACCTCTTTTCATGATATTTGAACTAGGTCTAGTTATAATTTTGTTTCCGGGAGTTAAGAGTTCACATAACAAGAGCAAAAAACTATTTTCTATATAGTGCTTTTCAGCAACTTTATTACCATGGTCAAACGGTTAGGCATCTGTTCGTCAACGAAAAGTTTGCTTTGCCAATTCGAGATTCTAATCTCCTGGGAGATGAAAAAGATTGGAAGTTTCAAACCTCCGGTTTTGTTTTGTTTTTTTTAGTGACCGAACAGTCCCTTGACGTCTTGGGTAAGGGAACTCGATCTCAATAGCCTTCTAGGATAAGAACAATGTGTCCCGTTACATACACTAAAGAACTCTTTGACAGTTAAAAATCGCGTGAGGAGCAGGAAGAGACACCGCTTTCCGGACAAAATTTCCAAATTCCAAAATCCTTCTCACCAAAACCAGACACGCACTTAAAGCCGAGTTAAATCCTACTGTCTCAGGACTGAAAGGCTACATAATAATAAGCATAATACATGTATATATTATATACGGTAGGCCTATGTGTGGCTAAGGGAAGTAGCTCGTGCGCTGGAAGGAGATAATAATGTACGCCTCCTGCTTTATGGCCCCAAGTCACAGAGAAAATCCTTTTCATCAGCAAATAACATAACGCCTGAGTTGTAATGTGGCCCAAAGGCAACTATGAACAGACTGTTAAGATTACGTTTACTCCCAATGGACAATAAACTCATTAGCTGTTTATATTACAACGCATAGCCTGGTCATTCTTTTCGAACGAGGCTCCAGATACAATTACAGTGCAAATTGGCTTGCAAATTAACATTTTTTTGTCCAGGTTGAATGGCTGTGTTCTATTCCTCTACAATCTAGTGCCGAGGTAGCTGGGACCAGCTGGGCCATGAATATGCAGCGAAGCCTTTTGGTTAGTTATTTTACGGTTCAATTTTGCTTTGGCCATAGGCACATTCTTATTTGGTGTACGTAATAATTTGTATATGGCGTAGGCAAACACTGAGCTCTCTGAATCACGTTATGCACAAATACTATGTGAATCAGTTAGCCACATATGAACTTTCAACCGAAATCAAGAGGTGTAGCCACTGGCAAATATCGAACATTTTGATTCCAGTTTACCCAGATGATACTTGCTTATGAATGAAGTTTGCACTGATAAAAACGGAGCTGCAAATATCAGATTTGCACAGAACTAATCTAAGCAGATGAATGAAGCACAAATACCAAGCAAGAGAAATGATGGAAGGTATAGAAAAACAAAAAGCCTAATTCTTTACTGCAATCAATGACAATATAATTTTCCTTAACAAATATGCACTGAATTCCTAGCTCATATCAGAATCCTTCGAACGCATACAAAAGAAAAGTGGTCTCTGTCCATTATCACAAATTTGTAAAGAACTGTCAATGCTTATTATGTCCTCAAGGGATGTGGTCACAGTCACAACTAGAGCACTAAAACAATTTAGCACATTAGTAATTTTCATAAGAAGGAACTACATTTTCTGATCAGGCTTTGGAAATAAAGACATTGGTTTCTACCGTCAGTGATATGCCTTCCAAGCTGCAGCAATGTAGTGTGAGACTGCCTTGTTCTGCTGCTAAAGTGGCATTTGGGGATGTTAGATATGGGAATTGTATACATGAATGAATGAGAATATGTTTGTAGCCCAGATGGCAAGGGATGGGGTGATGGTGTGTGTTTGTGTGTGTGGGGGGGGGGGGGAGGGGGGGTGGAGAAAGAGGAGGGGAGGCACTCACTAAAGTGTCACTATTCTACCAACTGTGAGTACAATTTCATCTTGAGAATGGGTACTACAACTTATCTTATCTTATCCTCTCTTACTTTATTTGATCTCATCTCACAAAATGTGATGACATTAAGCAACTAGCATATTCGCCTGAATAAAAAATTATACAGTGTTAGCTTGATGGGCATGTTCATACCCAGATTTGATGACTTATTTTGTCTTTATTTTTGGAGGGTTCAGAGAAGTAGAGAAACATGTACTTTCTTCTCTTTGCTAAATTCATTGCATTTCACTTTTCCTGAGTTCATGTAGTCATGACCGGACAAATATCAGTGTATCTGTGAAGTGATCATTCAGACAGACAAGCTATGCAAAGATCAGATGGACAAACAGATGACAGATAGATGGAAAAATAGACAACAGACAGACAGACAGACCAGGCATGCCAAAAGACAGGGGGCTAGATAGACAATTAGGAGAGACAAATAGACAGATAAACTGATGTACACACAGACACACTGGTGGGCATGCAGATCCACAGCAGAGGAACAAACTTATGGATGGTCAGACAGGCTATAAACTGACAGACAGACAGTGGGGCAAAGACACAGATAGAAACAATTGGTCATGGACAAATCTCTACTGTATTTGGTTTCCTTCTGGTACTTGACCGAGATAACCACCCACAGGAGCTTGAAAGGCATAAAGAGAAGACTGTTGTACTTGAATTCATTATTCATGTCATCTGTGGCTAGCCAACCTCCATATCATCTCACAGATAGACAGACAAACAAACCGACAAATATACAGATGGATGGATGGACAGACAGATGGATGGATAGACAAACAGACAGACAGACAGATAAACAGACAGATAGACAAACACTCAGAAAAGACTAACAGACAAACAGGCAGGCAGACAGACAGACAGACACGGAGATAAGCAGATGGAAGCATTGAGCCATGAACATACCTTTGAGGTATTTGGTCTCTCTTTGATACTCGAGTTCATCATCCATGTCATCCGCAGCCACCACCGCATGTAGCGCCAGCCTATACTCTCTCTCTGCCCTGGTCAGGTCTCTGTCCATCATCTCATACAACATTCCTACCGCATGGTGACACCGACACAGGAGAAGTTGTTGGTCCAGGGTAAGTGGATAGTTCTGTAGCACAGACACAACAAGCTACAATCATTTCACTAAGACAAAGAACAAATAGGAAAAGCTATTTCTCCTGTAGCAAACAATAATACAATTACTCCACACTTCAAGGGGCAGCCTTTATTCTACTATGACGGAAAATAAGTTACCATATTCTCTGGCAGCATAGTGTAAGCTACTGACCAGCTGCATAATTCCCAGTAGAAAACAATACCTACAAGAGCACCAACAACATACAACACAAAGCCAGTAGAACAAAACAGCAACAATCAACTCATACTACCAATATGTTGAGTGCAACAAATGGAACCTGTTCATAAAGCTGCATATATTAAAGCTGCACATAGTAAACCTGCTAATAATGTGATAACATAAAGAAAAATAGAAAGTCATAGTTATAAGATAAACTATGGTGCCTGTGCATTTGATTCAATAGCTCCTACACATTTTGATGGGATGATATATTCTGTTATTTGATCGCGAGTGATATATGGCAAAATGGCAGTAAAACATACTGACAACAGTTCCATATCTATTTTTATCTGAAGAAAGTATGATTATTTATAAGGATTCATAATAAACAGTAAGAAATAGCCTCTGTAAATCTGAAAACTAGAGCAGAAATATTAAGTAACATCAGATTTTCATTTCTGAAGCAGAACAGATATATTTAGAGCAGCATTATGAGCAGATATATAAGACAGATATAACCATGTCACTGTGTATGGATCCATATACCTGTCGGTCCTGTCTTCAATCTTAGAAGTACCAACAGTGCTAAAATGTTCAAGAACATGCCCATTATATTTTACATGTGAATAACTTTAAAATAATAAACCCTTTGATAACACAATACCCATCTTATATTGCCATTTAGGTCTAAAGTGTCATTTCTTGAAGATGTTTAACTCATTTACTCCACAGACTATTTGGCTTTCAGATGCACATATTTATAATTATTCTATACCTTTGCAGCCGATGTATTGGCTATGAGAATGGATAGGAAAAAATGCTAGCTGATGTATCGGCTTCGCATGGGATGAATGAGTTAAACACCATTACAGATATATTGGCACTCCAGTAGGTTCCAGTGACAGTTTAAGGCTTAAACTAAAGATGAGACTATTTGATCATGTGACAATTTTATTAAACCCATCAAAGGGAAGGGATTTTCCAAAACTTATATGAAAAATAAGCAAGATAAATAGCAAATTGTTTCAGAGAATACCTGTGTTCATAAAAATATTCAGTACAGCCTTTAAAAGCCATATTCCTTGATATCAGATAAAAATTAAGATATGAGATTAATAATAAAATAAATAATGAAAATGAGATTCAATTAAACAGTTGAGTTGCCCAAAAAGGAATGATATTTTGTTTTATGTAAAAACAGGGTTTTTGTCAAACATTACAGCATTCAGTAGGCCTCAGAATTTAAATTTTAAAAAAAGTGTTGTTGGCACAATTCCACCAATTATCTTTGTGACCATCTACTTACATGTTTGATATAGTTGACTAGTGATGATAGCAGAATCTTACTGGCCTCATGTTCACTAAGCTCTTGCAGAAACCTGGCAATGTGCCAGCAAAGGCTTGCAACTCCTGGGAAATTGTTCTTGTCTTCTTCATTGACATGCAGCTGAGTGGGAAAGACAGAGTCACCTCCCCCTCCTCCTCCCTGAGTTACAAAAATTTGTGTGTCATCAAAATCTTTGGCCATTGGCTCTGCAGATATCTGGCAAATAAAACAGAAAAGTCAAAAATTGTATGGCATAAGCTGGGAAGAAATATGGGCAACAAAATGATTCAACAGGACGTCGGCTATGAAAAACAGACAGCTCATGTTGTGGTTTGCGTAAAATTATATGTTGTTGCACAACAGCCTAAGATGAATCTGATGTCAAAAATGTTTCATATACAGAGTTATTAGTAGTCAAATGGAGAAAGAAATGACTTTATTTTACTTTAGCGAAAAATCAGTTAACTGCGATTCTTCTGTGTCAAAATATATACTTCAAGATAATCTCTTGTGATCCCATTGCTGATAAACTCCAATTTTCTAGTTGAAATTTCCTTTCACATGCAAGTCATGTTCATGCATTATAAAGTCCTATGTTTGAAATGATCTTAGAGACAAACAGTTTAAAATTGGAAACAATCTATTTCAAGCATTGCTTGTGGAAACCTGAGCATAGAAAATTTCAAAGGACACAGATGCACAATAGTTCTATTTTACACTACGATCATGACTGCCACAAAATTATCACTGTAGGTGAAGAGCCTTACCAGAAAACAAACTACTTCACTTTACATGGTAAGTCCTATTTTGGCAACTAGATATTTTACTAGAATATCCATCAACCAAACTCTCCTTCTAAATTTTTTTCAAATCATATCAGTGTATCATTTCGCTGACTGTATGACAAAAAGGTGAACCTTTACCTTCTCTGCATGACAAAGAGGCGAGTCAGTAAGATAATTTATTGACCAATTCACCCCTTTGTCATGCAGAGAAGGTAAGGGTTTGCGTTTTTGTTGTATAGAGGTTGCTCACCTCTCTGTCATACAGCTGACGATTTGTGCAATGCTATTGTCTGAGTTTTTTTCAATATGAGTCAATCTGATTCCAGACTTCATTATAACATAAAAAGATGAAAAATATAAAATGTATACAACTGGATGTGATCATGATTAACTATCAATAAATCAATTTTAAAAAACACAAACCAACTAATAAAATGTCTCAGAATGGGACAGAAAAGAACTAACAATAATCTTATTTATCCATCATTTACGTGTATATGCGGTAAATGTAACAACTAGATCTACATTTTAATGGTTGAATACAACAGATAGCAAATGTCACAAACCTTCCTTTTCATGGCATCATCTTTGGTTACTTCCTCTAAAGGCAAAAACAAGTTGTCAGAGTCTCGCCGTACATAGCTGTTGTCGACACTGTCATGTACAGCACTGTAGTCTGAAGGCTGTGGCGTCGACACGACTACACGAGGGGCTGGGCTAGCAGCTCTACTGGCCTGACTAAGACTGTCTTCCAACATCTGATTTAATGGATGGAACAAAGTATCATTTAATGTCATATATGCATGCATCTAAGAAGGATCTTAAATGTGATTATAATTGTGAAATATAATCTGTCAATTTACTGCGGATTTACACCAGAAGAATTGTTCTACCGACATCATTCCAACAACATCACTCTAACGACAGAATGTACAAAATCCCTCTTTATCATCAATCATTATTCACACCAAACTTAATTTGTCAGGTGAATGACTTTTAAGTCATTCTAACTACTTTTCACCACTACCGCAGCAATAAAATTTCACCGACTGTCGGCCCATGATTCAGCAAAATGCATCATCTCGGTCTGGACAGCTGGATTGGGCAAACTTTCAACTGACCATACCGAATAAGGGAAGGGTTGTAAACAAAATCTGATTACAGGTTTGGAATCAGCGCCCAAAAATTAAAGCGACATCCGAGCAGAATTTGATTTCCATCAATAATAAAGAAAATAATATTTTTTTCCTAGATTTAAATAGATCAAGACAGAGCAAACTTATGAAGAATTCACAGTGAAGTGTATAGGAAAATTGAGGTATGAATGAGATAGGTCTACATCTAGATCTAAGTGTGTAGTTTTCAATAATTTGAGACAAAAGGATATAGCCATAATGGATATTGCTGAGTGGGAAGCTTTAATCAGTGCGGTCTCCAAAAGACCAGGTCTTTATGATAAAACAAGTAAAGATTATGCATACATGCAATATGCATAAGTGAGGAGACAAACATCGAAGGCAGGATTTTCAAGTTTACATTAATACGATAATTTATTATTTTTAACACAGCAATAGAAAAATGTATCTTTAATTAGCATCAAATATATTGCAAAAAATGTGCACAAGAATAACATTTTGTAAGAAAAATTGTGATATGAACAATTACATGCTCATTGATGGTTCCTCAGCTTTGTCCTCCTTATCATCCGTTTTCATCTTTCATCATCACTGTGATGGCAACTAGATCTAGACTAGATTTATAGTAATAATTTATATTATTAAGTGCATCTCGGATAGAACGAGGTCGTTGGGATTGATTGGTTATTCTCGTTGGATCCGAGGTGTCGTTGAATGCAGGGGGAGCATATGTGAGAAAGGGGCGCAACTCATAATGTTTTTTTTTAATACTACAGGTGTCTCCCTTGTCATCCACTCTGTCAAATGTGCGGTGTAGATTGCTACAAAAACGTTAGATCGTTTAGTGAGATTAGTGAGCTTTGGATGAGCGCTGCAACTGTCAACAATTACAGCAATAGACCGGCCTTGAAGTACAAACTGGCGATCCAGTTTTCGTATCCATTCTTCAAACAGTTGGCTTGTCATCCACGCTTTCTTGTTAAATCTGTATGTGACAGGTGTTGCGTGAACATTTTTGAAGCATCGAGGTTTTTCATGTTTCCCAGTTGCCAGCAGGGGTAGTTTCTCGCCAGTAATTGTGGTTGCACAGAAGCAGTGATGAACAAAAGTCAAAAGAACTACACACTCGATTTAGTGTGTAGTTTTTGATGACGAAAGGCCTACTGGACTGACCCGCTATTGTGTGTGTGTGTGTGAGGGGGAGTGTCTGCCACTCGGTGTACCCACCCACCAGGAAAATGAACTAGGCCTACAATGAACAGACCTCACGATTGTGCCTGCGAGTGATGAACGATTGGCGTGTGCACCCCACGCACCGCTTCGCAAACTTGCGGGCCCCTGTTGTTGTCATCATGCCAGGCAGTGGTGCAACCCGAATAAAGAAAGGGGGGAAAAAGTGATTCAACTGATTCAACCAGCCATGGTCGTGCTCATTAGAGCCGAGGCTGACTATTTTGGTGCTTGTTCAATCCGATTTATTTTACTAACAGTTTATAAGGAATAAAACGGGGATTAAAATGTACCTCGTTGGATGAGAGGTCTCGTTAGATCCAAGCTCATTGAATTCAAGGTTTACTGTATTCCAATCCTTCTCCTCTTCCTCCATCTCCCCATTTGTTTCCTTCTTTCATAATCTCTGCAACAGTTACTTAATCATCATCATCATCAATTTAAAATCCATTTAATCGGATGATCTGTAATCACATGTTTAGTACTTTTGAATGCTTATATAGACCTACTATTTTTTTATATAGATCTAATGATGACCAATTTTTTTTGTGTGTGTGAATACACTACTCGTTCTTATGTTGTTACAGCGATGTCGTTAGAATGATGACAGTAGAACAACTCTTCTGGTGTGAATGCACTGTTACACATACAAATCTTAGGTTTCCAAATTTGTGTAGTCTTCATAAAGGCAATTTCTAAACCTGTGAATAAAAAACAGACACACATACAGACACACATACAAATACACACACTCACAAAATTAGAACATCATAATATTATTGTTCTTTCACTCTCTTTTCTACTCGCTATGTCTGATTCTCACACACTTACTTTCTTACATACAGAGACACATACAAACAGACAGACAGAAAGACAAACATATTGACCTGTACATCATTGATGTCCACCACTCCCAGAGCATGGGTCAGCTGTAGGTACACAGTGCCTGGATGATGACCATGCAGATGACAGACTGACCAGTACAGTTTGAGGTCTTGTTGCCATTGTCTGCTCTCAGCTCCCAGCATTCTCAACAATGCTCTGCATGGACAAAAAAATAGAATATGTCTGAAAGATTTTTTTTAATGCATGCAGTCGCTCAATCTAAAGACAGGATTATCTTGACTTTCAATTAAAAATTTAAATGCACACTTAGTTTGGTAAGAAAAAACGACTGGGGTAGAAGTTTGGAGTTTTTGTAAATTTTGCCAGGACAGTGATGACTTTGCCTTTTCTTGAACTGAATTTTAACTGTTACATTCTTTATTGTGTTGATACATACATGGGAAACATCCAGATTCATTTGCTCTTATCCAAGAGATATAAATGTCAGGCTCCTTACACAATGGAATATCTAGATCCATACTTATTACCCAACTGACTTAACTCACCCACTCCTCATGTTGTTGTCTGCTTATATCATGCTATAATTGCTAAAGAGCTGTGCCATTACAATGCATCTTTAAACTAACACTCACCCGCAGTCAGTGAGATAGTCAATCAGGCAGATGATGTTGCCAGATAGCATCAACTGCCATGGTAACTCATCCATCACTTGTGTGTCTATAAGCTGCTGGGAGAAAAACCTGGCCAAGTGACCATGGTAAACTTGTCGTTTCTGAGAGCGCGCAGCATGCATAATCGTCTCTGGGTCATAGGAGATGGACGAAAAACTTTCTGTGAATGGTTAAAATGGAATTTTTATTTGTGAGACTCTGCCTCAAGAAAATCATCAGCAAAAATAATAACATACAAAACAGATAAATAGTATATACACATGTTCTATTACAAAAGTAACTGTGTGTTTTCAATCTATTCACATACCTGTGGATAAAACAGGTATCACTCACATTATGACAAAAGTGCATTTGATATAGTCATGCACAATGCAAGATGATGTCAAGAGCATTGCAAAAATAACCAATATGGTCTTTGCTCTAAAGGTCTGTTTTCATGTTTATTCACAAAAGCAAAAAAAAGACAGCCTAAAGCCTCGTTTACACGATTCTCATTTTACGCTCTGAACTTCTTAGAATCAGATCAAAATTCAGAGCTGATGTTTACACGGTTCTAATTCAGAAAACAATTTAGAAATGAAAGCATTCCATTTCAACCGTTCTAATATCCATTTATTTATTTATCCTCTATTTAGAATTGACATCAGAATGCGCGTTTACACGGTTCTAATTCGATGCTTTGTTAGAACAAAACTTGGAATTGGGTCTTTCCATTCTAATATTCTACGCAAACAAGCACATTAGAAGACACTCTATTTCCGTTCAACATTGCATTCTAAACATGGCTGGGGTTCAAGACCACCAGCGCTTTCATTGCCACTTTCGAAGCTCACCTAGTCCTCTCTAATGCTCGACTCAAGGCATGTTATTCTTACAAGTAATAGTTACCCTCATCCAAGACACCACTTCACTCAACTGCCCACTTTTTCTTTTCCTTTTCTTTTTTTTTTTTTTTTTAGTGCTCTGGATCTAGATCTAGACTCTAGATCTCGATCGAGACTAGATCTAGATCTAGGACTCCCAGTCTTGATTTACTTGTAGGAGATTTGAATAGACTCCATAATCAGGATGTCTCGTCTCTTCATGAATTCCTTTTTTTTTTTTTTCTTTTCCTCTTTGAGTCATGTTGGAATTATTATACAACTAGCAGTGCGGCTAAGAGGTCTTCGTCACTTGAGGACCCGATGTTTTCCGTCGCCATCTTGCTCCGTTTGGCATTCGTGTGATTCTAAATTGTGCCCATTGAAACACGGTGGAGATTTTCAGAAACGAAATCAGAAAGAGGTGCTGCTTTCTGATTTTGGGCAGAGAATTATAATTTAGAATCCAAGTTAGAAACAATTTTTCACCCCATTGAAACGGAAAGGAAACAAAGTGATAAAAATTAGAAAAGCGTCGACTTCCTAATTAGAAACAGGAATTTAGAATCATTTTTAGCACCATGTAAATGCGGCTTTATAGATTGTTTCCGATTAACTACTACTGGCCATGAAACATGTTTATAATCCCAAACTTACTGAGTGTTGACTTCATACTATAATATGGGAGTTCTGAGCTATTCTGGCTAGAATTAACCATTTTGAGGACCATCACTGCTATTCGTGGTCCATGTATGGAGCATTCAAGTAGTTTTCAGCTAGACCGCAAAACCTGTTTTACAGATCTAGTTGTCACGGTATGATGACAAAAATCATCATGTAGTAATATGTTTGTGTGGTACATAATATGTTAGGAAGAACACTTCAATCACTGTGGCTAGTTCCTATGAAATTGTCCATATGCATATAACACCCACCTCTTCAATTCGTTATCTGTGCACAGCCACAGCTTTGCCTCTACATATGTAGTGCTCTGTAATTTGTGTGCTATTTGCACATAACCATCGTGCTTCAAACATATCACGCATTTCTATTTGTCAAATACTTTGTAAGAAAGTGAACTCACTGAAGAATAGGTATTCTGCAATTTCTTGTATATATCTGTGACTGAAGACCAATCGACCATCACCTAGTTCTCGGAAAGTGGCACCTGCCGCCAACCTGAACTGCAACCAGTCATAGACTGAAACCTCCAGCTCTCCATCGTAGCCCATGGTGTGCAAGATTGCCAGGATCTGATCCTGAGTGAGGCCATTTCGAGAAAGTGCAATCAGGCATAGTGAGTCTGTGACCCATCCTGTGTAATCTGAAACATGAACAATGCATTCATCTATTCTGTGCATTCTCTAGTAAAAAAAAAAAACTCATGAAAAACAATGTGTTTGATCCACATGGTACATTTAAACAAAAGAAACAAAAATTGAGAGTTTTACAAAAATGGAGCTATAAGTAGAATAAGTGCCTTGACAAGAGACTAATATCTATCATTTTCAAAATCTCAGAGCTTTGGATTTCTGGAGGTGCTGGCTGTGATCAGACTCTTGTATCATGACTTGCAACCTAAAGAAAATAATATGAGCTACACTGAACAGGAGCATATTCCAGCGACAAAAGTGTTCATATGACTGCCATTATAAAAGCGGTGTTCAATTGTTATGAATGAATGAATGCCTGCAATCGTAAGCTTACCAAAACCATTGTCGACAAAGTTGACCTCTGAAGTTGGGAAATCTATGGTCCAGCTGTGTTCCTTGACCCAGTTCTGTACACACATAATCCAGAAATCACGCAGTGACCAGATCTATATAAAAAAAAATCAAATGGTTACATCAAAATTAGAAATCTCGACTGTTTCAGCTTTCCCTTTGGTAAGAAATGAATTTCTCCTTTGAATAAATTTTAGCATCACAGACAGTCATTCAATGAGTTAACTCCTTAGCTGTCTAATGATTGCGTATTTTTATGTTTTGAAATATACTTTTTAGCATCTTGAAAGATTTAGAGTAAGTTGACCCCCTCGCGGCCATTGCTGAGGTGCGGCCAGTTCTCATAACCCTTGTTCCAGTTGCTGTAAGGCTTTGAATAAATCACAGTAGCTTCCTTTGGGTCCGCCAATGCTTTAAGTTTCGCTTCCAGTTTTTTCCCGCTGTTCCTATACATGTGCTGCGAGCTTGAACTTTTCAACCAAGAAAACATACCTTCGTGAAATTCCAGGTGAGTTTTTCATGAACTCTTATCACAACCTAAATATTATTATTTTGTCAATCAAGTGTGGTATCTGTGTTTTAAAATACATGTTTTTAAGCCTAACAGTGTATAAATATCACTCAAACGTAAACTATAGGAGAAACGTCGATGGTCGCAGCCAGGGCAGGGTAGATTTTCATGTGGGCCGTCATGTGGTCAAATCGGACGCACCGAGGACAGGCTTTACGGCACAGGTCCTGGCCGCGGCCTGTGTCTAAAATGATAGATAACCCTGGTCAAATGAAGGCTAAGGTATTGAGATAGAACCTAGACCTTGTTCTACATCTAGATAGGCTGTTTACAAAGGTTTTTGTCCACTTAATAAATCTAGATCTTGATCTACTGGTAACAAACAATGCAATTTTTTTCAAGCATGGCATGGAGTGAATGCGAATCTACCAAAAATAATGTGTTTCCCCAGATCTCAAAATGAGTGGGAAACCAAAGTGGACAAAAGAAGCTCTTGACAATGCACTCCAGGCAGTCCGTGAAGGGATGGGAACCAAAAGATCCCCTCGATCTTCCTACTTTGCAACGCTGGGGTGGCAGCAAGAGAAAGAAATTGCTGGAAACGCTTCCATCGCTCATCAGTGGGCAAGAATTTATTGACTCTCTAATTAACAAAGAGAGAAAGCAGAAGGAAGATGAGGAGAGAAAGATCACAAGGAAAGCAGAGATGGAAGTGAGAAAAGTGGAGAAAGCTAAAATGGAAGAGGAGAAAAG